>PVLC010003380.1:19731-98378 GCA_004027655.1 Graphiurus murinus | reverse complement strand
GGGGATTGAACTCAGGGGCATTCTACCTCCGAGCTACGCCCCCAGCCCTATTTTTTATTCTTTATTTTGAAACCGAGTCTCACTAAGTTGCGGAGTGCCTCACTAGGTAGCTGAGGCTGGCCGCGAACCCGGATCCTCCGGTCTCAGCCTCCCGAATGCTGGGATTACAAGCGTGCGCCACCACGCCCGGCTTGTTTTTTATTTTTATTTGGAAGCAGGGTCTCACTAGGTTGATGAGAGTCGCATTACTTAGACTGTCCTCAAACCTGTGGTCCCCTGTCTCAGCCTCCTAAGTACTGGGATTATAAGTGTGCGCCACCATGCCCAACTAAAATGGGAATTTTTAAGCAATACACAAAAGTAGGGAAAATAGTATACTGCATATTATTGTAACTTTCAACCAGCTTTTAGTAGTTATCAACACCTGACAGTCATGTTTGACTTACATTCCTATACCCTATATCTTGTTTTGAAACAAATCCTAGATGTCATATAATTTCACTGTAAGTACTTCCGTATGTATCTATAAATTATAAGGTCTCTTTAAAAAAAAAAAAAAATGTAGCCAGGCGTGGTGGCCCACGCTTGTAATCCCAGCATTCAGGAGGGTAAGAGAGGAGGGCCCAGTTCCCGGCTAGCCTTAGCCACCTAGTGAGGCCCTCCGAAACTTAGTGAGATCCTGTTTCAAAGTAAAGAATAAAAAATAGGGCTGGGGGTATAGCTCGGAGGTAGAATGTCCCTGAGTTCAATCCCCAGTACCGCAAAAAAAAAAACCAAAAAAACATCATTCTCACACTTTTAAAAAAATAGTTTTTTGTTTTGTTTTGTTTTGTTGTGGTACTAGGGATTGAACCCAGGACATTCTACCTTGAATCCATACTCCCAGCCCTATTTTATTTTACTTTACTATTTTATTTTATTTTTATTTTAGTGTGTAAGATACTGGGGATTGAACCCAGAGGCATTCTACCTTTGAGCTATACACCCAGCCCGATTTTATTTCATAGAGTCTCACTAGGTTGATGAGAGTCTCACTACTTGCTGAGGCTGTCCTTGAACCTGCGGTCCTCCTGTCTCAGCCTCCCAAGTACTGGGATTACAAATGTGTAAGCCACCATGCCTGGCTCCTTTTTTTTTTTTTTTTTTTTTTTTTTTTTTTTTTGTGGTACTGGGGGTTGAACTCAGGGGTATTCTACCTCCGAGCTACACCCCCAGCCCTATTTTTTATACTTTATTTTGAAACCGGGTCTCGCTAAGTTGCGGAGTGCCTCACTAGGTAGCTGAGGCTGGCCTCGAACCCGGATCCTCCGGTCTCAGCCTCCCGAATGCTGGGATTACAAGCGTGCGCCACCACGCCCGGCTGGCTCCTATTTTATTTTTATTTTGAAACAGGATCTCATTAAGTTGCTGAGGCTGGACTTGAACTTGTAATCTGCTATCTCAGCCTCCCAAGTACTGTTATTATAGGTATGTGCTGCCACACCCAGGTGTGTGTGTGTGTGTGTGTTTTACTGGGGACTAAACCCAGGGGTGCTCTACCACTAAGTGTATCCCTAGCCTTTTTATTTTTATTTCAAAACAGGGTCTCACCAAATTGCCCAGGTTGGCCTTGAATTTGTAATCTTACTGTCTTAGCCTCCAGAGTTGTTGGGATTACAGGTATGCCCCACTACATCTACTGCTAATAGTTTCTTTCTTTTCTTATTTTTAATTTTTTAATTTATCTTTTTGGTACTGGGGATTGAACCCAGGGGTGTTCTGCCTCCGAGATATACATCCCTAGTCATTTGTTTGTTTTGAAACTACTAAATTTCTTAAGTACTTAGTTATCAAAATTATTTCATGGAGTTTTTCTAATTATTTCATGGAGGTTTTTTTGTTGGATTGTTGAAATCATTATCAAAACTCTTTTTCTCTTTTAAAATGTATTAAAAGAGCTGAGTGTGGTGGCACATGCTTGTAATCTTAGTACTTGGGAGGCTGACACAGGAGGATCACAGGTTCAAGGCCAGCCTTTATAATGTAGCCAGATTCTTAGCAAACTAGTGAGACCCTGTTTCAAAACAAAAAATAAAGGGGATTGGGTAGAGCTCAAAAGTAGAGTGAGTGCCCTTGGGTTCAGTCCCTAGTACCACACATACACACACAAAATAACCACATACACACACACACACAGACAATTGTTTTCATAGACCTTCAAATAAAATATGAGGCTTTAGAATATAACAATTAATAGTCCTGGTTCTCTAACTTATCTTTCATAAGTTCAATTTCCTGGTTCTCTGCCTGTTACTTAATTTCTAATATTTTTATTATAAAAATTTTCAATTATAGGAAGTAAACAGTGTAATGAACCCTCGTGTACCCATCATCCAATTTCAGTAATTATCAGCATTGCCATTTGTTTTATTTATGCTTCTGTATATTCCTTACTCCCTTTATTTTGTAAGATTCTTTAATTAATTCATAGATGTGTACAAATCTTTTATAGTTTTGACAAAGGACTGTATTTTTTTAGCTCACACTTTTTTTTTTTTTTTTTTTTTTGCGGTACTGGGGATTGAACTCAGGGGCATTCTACCTCCAAGCTACACCCCCAGCCCTATGTTTTATTCTTTATTTGAAACCGAGTTCTCACTAAGTTGTGGAGTGCCTCACTAGGTAGCTGAGGCTGGCCACGAACCCGGATCCTCCGGTCTTAGCCTCCCGAATGCTGGGATTACAAGCATGCGCCACCACGCTCGGCTTAGCTCACACATTTATCATAATATCTGTTGCTCTGCTTTGTCTCTTTCCAGTCCTTTCCCACCTCCTTACTATAGATGGTTCACACTTTACATTAATGGTATCACCTCTAGAACCTCATGTAAAGGGAACCATATAGCACATATTCTTGTGTTTGTCATAGTATCTGTGAAATTTACCCATATTGCTTAGTACATTTTTTCTTACTATTAGTGAATAACATCCTGTTGTATGAATATAATGCAATTTATTCATCAGTTCATGTGTCAATGAACATTTAGGTTTTTTGCAGTTTATAGCTGTTGTGAATAAGGCTTTTGTGAACATTTTGTACAAGTCTTTTTGTGGATATGTTTTCATTTTTCTTAGATGAACATCTAAGAGTAGAATTGCTGGGTGGAAAGTAAGTGTATAATTTTATAAAAAACTACTGAAGCTGGATTGGTGGTACATGCTTGTAATCCCAGTACTTGGGAGGATCGCACATTCGCAGCCAACCTGAGCTACTTAGTGTGGCTCTCCACAACTTAGTGAAACCCTGTTTCAAAATAAAGGATAAAAATAGGGTTGAGGGTGTAGCTCAGAGGTAGAATGCCCCTGGACTCAATACCTAGTACCAGTACCACCCCCCCCCCAAAAAAATGACAGAAAACAAAAACAACAATGGTGAAAATACAACTACTGAACATTTTTCTAAAGAAATTTCCCCACTCTAACATTCCTACCAGCAAGGTATGAAAATTGTAACTTCATCCTTGCCAGCATTTGATGTTTTCAGACTTTCCATTTCATTTAGTCTTTTGTCAAATTTGTACCTAAATTATGGGACTGTCTAGAATTGGATATGATCCGTCCCCCAAAGGTGTGTGTGCTGGAAGGTTGGGCCCCCTGTGATGGCATTGAGGTAAAACCTTTAAGCGTGTGACCTGTGGGGAGTAATTAGGCCAAGAGGGCACTACCCTCGGTAGACTGATACCCATCTCATGGGAGTGGGGGGTAGGTTTTGTGAGATTCGTTAGTCTGAGTGGGTTGTTACAAAGCGAGGCTACCCCATGTGTTTGTCCTCTTTTCACTCTTCTTTCTCACAAACACTCCTGCCTTTACTAGATGCAATCACCCAATATTGAACTTCTCTGCTTCCAGAACTGTGAGCTAAACAAACTTATCTTTTCATGAAGTATCCAGCCTCAGGAATTTTGTAACAGCAACACAAAGACAATATGAATATTCCTAAGTAAAATTTTCCAGTCTTATGATTTGCATATTCATATTATTAATTATATCTTAATAAATATAACTTTAGTCTCATTAAGTATAATTTATATTCTTTCTTTGTTCTGAGAAACCATTGCTATTCTTGCTTCAAGTATATATTTTATTTCATTTTTTTAAAAAAATATGCAACTTAGCTGGGTGTGATGGCACACTCTTGTAATCCCAGTACTTCCTTAGGAGACTGAGACAAGAAGATCACAGGTTTGCAGCAAGCCTCAGTGACATGTGGCTCTCCACAACTTAGTGAGACTCTGATTCAAAATAAACAATAAAATAGAACTGGGGTTATAGCTCAATAGCTCAGAGGTAAAATGCCTTTGCATTCAATCCACAGTACCACCCCCACCCCAGAATGCAGCTTTGACTTTTATGTTTATTTCTCTATGCTATCTCAAAATTTTTGTTGATTTTTAAAAGAAGCAGTATTTGATTCCATGGATAATTCTCTGTTATTTGCTCATTTCTTAGCTTATTAATTTCTGCTCTCTAAACTTTGAGTTTAATTTGCCTATATATCTCTACCTTCTCAAAGTATAAGCTCAGGTTGACTTTGGATCTTCTTTTTTGATATTAGCATTTAAAGGTATAAAACTGCCCTTCTAAACATGGCTTTACCTATATTCCACAGATTTTGATAAATTGTGTTTTCATTTAGTTAAAAATATTTTATCCTTTCCTTCCTTAAATAATTAAACATAGAGTTACAGTCTGACCTAGCAATTTCTACTTCTAGGAATACAGCCAAAAAATAAAATAAGGAAAACAGGTCTACACAAAATAATTTACATTTATTTATAGTTTTATAATTCATGATATTTGATAATTGGGAACAACCCAAATGTCCATCACCTGACAAATGAATAAACAAAATGTAGCATATCTATACAATGACATTATTTGGCCATTAAAAGGAATCAAGTACTGATGCACACTACAACCCCAATTAACCTTGAAAACATTATGCAAAATAAAATAAGCCAGTTACAATGTCCACTTATTATACAGTATCATTCATTTGAGATTTCAGAATAGGGAACTCTATAGAGACAGAAAGTAGTTGCACAGGGCTCAGTGATTGCTCAGTGTTAAGAAGCATGTCATCAGTTCCCAAATTTACTAGTTTATTGTCCCCCTTTCAGAAAAAAAAAAATTACTTTGCACCCCCTTGGGTGCTTCCACCACCCCCTTATTTTTATTCAACACCTCTCAATTGTACTTGAGGCTACTATTATCTCCTGAATCATTTCAGTGCCCCCTCCACCCCAGGGATGGTATTGCAGACTTTGGGAATCTAAGGTAGCTAAAGGGTGTAGATTTCTTTTTGATGCAATGCAGTGTTCTAAAATCAGATATAGTGATGGTTGCACATATCTGTCTTAGTCTTGCTGAACTTTATTCTTCAGACATGGCTTATTTCTGGCATAAAATTAATCATTTCTTAAAAAATAAATACAAGGTCGCCCTGTGTCTTAACTTAGTGTTCTTCCATATAGTATTACTACCTTGGGGAGTCAAATTTGCTTGTGTGATCTGGTGATAAGGCCCTTTATCAGTGCTTTTGATACTGAATTTAAAAAGTGTTAAGTTTACCTGAATATATTTTTAATCTTCTAGTTGTGTGTTTTAACCTTTCATATGTGTATTAGAAACAGAAAAAATTCAGGTCTTTTGAGATGCTAGAATTATTATTAAATAACCTGTATCTTTATTGAAAAGTATCTGTTAGTGCTTATTGTTAATGTTGGTTATATTAAAATTTTTGTCATAAAAAACAGAGATAGTATCTTTAGAAAACACTTGTCTTTTTTTTTTTTTTTTAAATCCAATTTAGGGTTCGTTGTCGAAATGCTGGACCTGTAGCTGTAGCTGAGAAAAGCATTACTCAGGTTGCAGAACAATTCATATTAAGAGGTTATTGTCCAAATTGCAACCAAGTCTTTATGGATGAAACCAGCGCCCTAACTCACAAACAGAATTCCAAACACAAAATCCAAGTCATTAACTCAGTGGAAGAATCAGTCTTACTCTATTGCCACAGCAATGAAGGGAACAAACGTCCTTCTGACTTGAACTTCATATTAGATCAGCCAAAATTTTTATCACTTAAAAGAACTATGTCCATTAAAGAATCTAGCTCACAGGAATGTAGCATCATTCCAAAAAAGAAGATGAATTTAGAAGATAAAAGCCATGAAGGTGTTCAGAAACAAAAGTTGGTAGTTAGAGCCTGGTTTTGTGAATGCAGTCAACGATTCCCAAGTGAAGATGCAGTGGAAAAACATGTTTTCTCAGCAAACACAATGTGCTACAAGTGTGTGGTCTGTGGAAAGGTGTGCGAAGACTCGGGGGTCATTCGTTTACACATGAGCCGGATTCATGGAGGTGCACATTTAAATAATTTTCTTTTTTGGTGTCGGACATGTAAAAAGGAATTAATAAGGAAGGAAACTATCATGGCACATGTGACTGAATTTCATAATGGACACAGGTATTTTTATGAGACAGATGAGATAGAGGATGAAACTTTGCCATCCTCCTCTATGGTGAGTAATTTGACTGCTAACAAACCTTCTTCAACCATTACTATTGTTGATCATTTCCCGGCAAACAGCACTCCAAGGGGCAAATGGCAATGCCGAATTTGTGAAGATATGTTTGATTCTGAAGAATGTGTAAAACAGCACTGCATGGCTTTGGCAAGTCACCAGTTCCATAGATACAGCTGTGCCCATTGCAAGAAGAGTTTTCATAAAATGGAAACATTATACCGACATTGCCAAGATGAACATGACAATGAGATAAAGATTAAATACTTCTGTGGGCTGTGTGATCTTATCTTTAATGTGGAAGATGCATTTCTGACTCATTATAAGGAGCACCACAGCATAGATTATGTGTTTGTGTCAGAAAAAACTGAAACTTCAATTAAAACTGAGGCTGATTTTACAGTAATAGAGACCGGTAACCTCTTAACCTGTGGATGCCGTGAGAGCTACATATGCAAAATCAACAGAAAGGAAGATTATGGTAAATGTCTGCAAACCATGCTAGAAAAAGGTAAACTGTGGTTTCGATGCAGTTTGTGTTCAACGACAGCACAGAATTTAGCTGACATGAATACTCACATCCATCAAGTGCACAGAGAAGACAAGAGTGAGGAGGAGCAGCAGTATGTAATCAAGTGTGGCATCTGCACCAAAGCATTCCACAATCCTGAGAGCGCTCAGCAGCATTTCCATAGGAAGCATGGCTTCTTACAGAAACCCAGCATGGCTCACTTTGGCTCTGAAAAAGGAAGCCCATACAAGTTTACAGCCAGCACCACACACACCGAGAAGAAACTGAAGCAGGCAGTGAGCTGTCAGAAAGACTCAGACACCGAGAAAGGAGCCGAGAGTGACCTAAGCTGTCAGAATATAGGTATGGCTTTACAGCTCTCTGCCAAAACTTACATACACTGCACCCAGCATTTTTGTGAAAATTAATGATTCAGTTTTGAAACAAGAAACATGATAAGATGATACATTAGTTAATAGCTCCAACATATACTTTTAGGGATTTATATTTCTACTGTTTCATATTTCATCTTCTAAATTTAAGGAATAAAAAAGTATATGAGCCAGGCATGGTGGTGCATACTTGTAATCGCAGTACTTGGGAGGCTGAGACAGGAGAATCGCAGGTTGAAAGCCAGCCTTGGCAATTTAGTGAGACCCTCTGCAACTTAGTGAGATCCAAATAAGAAATAAAATCAGGCTAGGGTTGTAGCTCAGAGGTAGAAGCCCCTGGGTTCAATCCTCAGTGTCACAAAAAAGAAAAAAAAAATATGTTTCTAACTGAAAGGGCAAAAGAGTAAATATATACGTTAGATTTTGTTTTCTTTTTACAAAAGGCATGAGAAATTTAAGTAATGAGGAAAGCTAATAGTCTTTCTGAAAGTTGGATTTGAAAGGTATTATCATTTAGATTTTCCCTTATGCTATTTAGGTTCATTTAAAAAATAAAACAGATGAGTTCTTCTTAGTCTTATTTTTTTTTTTTTTTTTTTTTTTTTTTTTTGCGGTACTGGGTATTGAACTCAGGGGCATTCTACCTCCGAGCTATACCCCCAGTCCTATTTTGTATTCTTTATTTTGAAACCGAGTCTCACTAAGTTGCTGAGTGCCTCACTAGGTAGCTGAGGCTGGCTGCGAACCCGGATCCTCTGGTCTCAGCCTCCTGAACGCTGGGATTACAAGCATGTGCCACCACGCCCGGCTCCTGTGATCCTTTTGTTTCAGCCTCCCAATTACTGGGATTATAGGCATGTACCACCACACCCAGCTTAACATATAGTTAAGTAGCAATTAGAAGTCCAAAGAAAAATTGTAGCAAGGAACTAGGGGACATTGAGGTATGTATCCCCTTGTTTATACTTGGCTTGATTTTCTTTCTTACATGTGATAGGATTAAGTAAGTAGCATGATTTCTTATTAGAAGTTTAATTTTGGGGGTGTTCAGAGTGTATTTCTTATGTCTATGCCCTTTTAAATAAATATTAATTCATGATTACAAAGTAATCATGTAATCAGTGCAATACTATGTAGAGTGAAGACAAAGAGTATGTGAAAATTTGGACTAATAAAATTTTTATGAACTGTAGAATATTTATTTATTTATTTATTTATTTATTTATTTATTTATTTATTTATTTTGTGGTACTCAGGATTGAACCCAGAGGCATTTTACCTTCGAGCTACATCCCCAGCCCAATTTTTTATTCTTTATTTTGAAACAGGGTCTCACTAAGTTGCAGAGTGCTTCACTAAGTAACTGAGGCTGGCCACGAACCCAGATCCTCCTGTCTCAGCCTCCCAAGTACTGGGATTACAAGCATGCGCCACCACCCCCGGCTGATTTTTTTTTTTTTTTTGAAATGGGTTCTCTCTTATGTTGCCCAGACTGATTTCAAATTGTGGGCTTAAGTGATCTTCCTACCTCAGCCTTGCAGGTATCTGGGACTACAAGTGAGTGCCACCATACCCAGCTATGAACCATTGGATTTTTATTTTTTTTATTTTTTTATTTTTTATTTTTGCGGTACTGGGGATTGAACTCAGGGACATTCTACCTCTGAGCTACATCCCCAGCCCTATCTTTTATTCTTTTATTTTGAAAGAGGGTCTCACTAAGTTGTGGAGTGCCTCACTAGGTAGCTGAGGCCGGCCTTGAACCCGGATCCTCCGGTCTCAGCCTCCCAAAAGCTGGGATTACAAGCGTGCGCCACCACGCTCGGCTCACCATTGGATTTTTATAGGCTTGTTCTGTCCACACATGGTTCTCAGCATCACCTGTAGTTGTGGCAAGTTTTAGATGAGAAAGGATTAAATCATGTCCAACCTAGTTAGCTCTGGTGCTCTAAATGCAAAATGACGGTCACACCATTTTATATTCTCCTACAGTTTTGTTCTTCTCATAACTTTTTAGGAATTTGTGTTAGTCTGTGTTGGACAGAAGATTATAGTATCTAAATTCAGAATTATTGAAAACTTGAAGAAGATGTAAAATGGCCTGGCAATGGGAGGAGATGACAGTAGTTTTTTTGAAGGAAACTATTAAGCAGTACAGAAATAGAGTAAGGTTTTTTGTCTTGGTGGTACTGGGGATTGAACCCTGGGGCATTTTACCTCAGACCTACACCCACAGCTCTGTTTTTCATTTTTATTTTGAAACAGTCTCACTAGTTTGAGAGTTTCTCTACTTGGTGAGGCTGTCCGAACCTGCATTCCTCCTACCTTAGCCTCCCAAGTATTGGGATTACAAATGTGTGCTACCATGCCTTGCAGATTATTTTTAAAATAATTCAGCATTTTAAGGTTTGCATTGCTACTATTGGAAGCTTTAAGCCCTTGTCAAGCTGGAAAAGTATAAAATAAGTGGAAGGACATGGAGAGTGGAGGAAAATGAAAGAACTTGAGAGAGCCAAGTACGTGTTTATAAGGGGAGGTATTAGTATACCTCTTTCTTTTCCTTCCTTCCTTCCTTCCTTCCTTCCTTCCTTCCTTCCTTCCTTCCTTCCTTCCTTCCTTCCTTCCTTCCTTCCTTCCTTCCTTCCTTCCTTCCTTTCTTTTTGTGGCACTAGGGATTGAACCCCAGGGGCATTCTGTCTCTGAGCTACTTCCCCCTGGTCCTTTTTTTTTCTTTTCTCTATTGGGGATGGAGCCCAGGGCCATTCTACCTCTGAGCTATACCTGCAGCCCTATTTTTTGTTCTTTATTTTGAAACAGAGTCTCACTAAATTGCAGAAGGTCTCACTAAGTAGCTGAGGCTGGCTGTGAACCTGGATCCTCTGGTCTCAGCCTCCCAAGTACTGGGATTACAAGTGTGCGCCACCACGCCTGGCTAGTGTACCTTTTTCTAGTGCTTTATTTTAACATCAGTTATAGGTTATCTTATTTCTGCCCTTTGGTGTTTAATCATAGAGCCAAATGGCTATTCATAAATCATTCAAGAGTAGGAAAAGAACCAAGTTCTGGTAGTAAGCGTTCTTAGTAGGTAATGTTGAAAATTTATTTTGATGGCTGGTGTAAGTTGCAAGTTCTTGGTTATTTAGCCTTTAAACTTGATTTTTCAGTTTTACTACTTACATTAATTTGTTAAAAATTTCTCCTTATGAGCTAGGCGTGGTGACTCACCCTTGTATCCCGGTAATTGAGAGGCTGAGACCAGAGGATCTGAGTTCACGGCCAGCCTCAGCTGCTTAGTGAGGCTCTCTACAACTTAGTGAGACCGTTTCAAAATAAAGAATAAAAAAAATAGGATTGGGGATATAGCTTGGAGGTAGAATGCCCCTGGGTTCAACCCCCAGTACTGCAAAAGAAAAAAATATATATATAACGTATCAATAAATATTAGAAATTCCTTTTATAAATGACTTAATGGCTAGGCTTGGTGGCGCACGCTTGTAATTCCAGTACTTGGGAGGCTGAGACAGGAGGATTGCAGGTTCGTGACCAGTCTCTGCAACTTGATGAAACTGTTTTCAACATAAAAAATAAAACAGGGCAGGGTGGGGTGTGGGGGGAGGTGGTGACTTGGGGTAGAAAGCCCCTGGGCTGGATCCTCGGTACACAAAAAAATAAAATAAAAATAAATGACTTAATTCCTTAAGACCAAAGGCATTTATAAAAAGGATATTAAATTTATAAAAAGGATATGTAATCAAGTACGAAATATTCTGGATATTTTAAATCTCGTTTAATTGTAAACTATGCCATGTGCAAATTTGGATTACATAAGTTTTAGGTAAAGATCAATTGACATGCAAAATTAACATTTTTTTAATATTAGGCCTATAATCTTTTTCAGACTTGATAAATTAGAATACTTGTCATCCCAGTACTTGGGAGGCTGAGTCAGGAGGATTGCAGGTTCATAGCCAGCCTCAGCTACTTAGTAAGGCCCGCCACAGCTTAGACCCTGTTTCAAAATAAAGAATAAAAAATAGGGCTGGGAGTGTAGCTAGGAGGTAGAATGCCCCTGAGTTCAATCCCCAGTACTGCAAAAAAAAAAAAAAAAAAGTTTATAGCAAATAGTTACTGAGTTCATGTTAATGCTTTTGTGTTCTCAGAGGAAGAAGTTGTTGAGCTTCCAGATTTGGATTACCTGCGAACCATGACTCATATAGTCTTTGTAGATTTTGATAACTGGTCAAACTTTTTTGGTCATCTACCAGGGCATCTTAATCAAGGAACATTTATTTGGGGCTTTCAAGGTATGATAAATAAGGAAAACATTTGAGATCTCCCTCCTCCCCAAATATGATTTACTTTAAAAGTTTCCTCTTGAACTTCTGCAAAGAACATAATTCAAAATTGTTATTTTGCATTATAGTTACTGTACTAGAATATTTTCTTTTTACATTTCTCTATGGTAAACATTTGCTCTATTTGGTGACCCAAAGTTTATGCAAATGTGTGTGTGTGTCTCTCTCTCTCTGAAGGTTGAACCCAGGGGAATTCTACCTCTGAGCTACATCCCCATATTTAGCTAGTTTAATGCAACTTTTAATCCAGATTGAAAAAAAAACTGTATTGAACACCTATAATGTGCCAGGCACTTTTGCTTGATACGAACACAGTTATTGATTATGTTTAGCTAGTTTAATGCAACTTTTAGCTAGTTTAATGCAAGGAAGCCGGGCGTGGTAGTGCACGCTTGTCATCCCAGTACTTGGGAGGCTGAGAGGAGAATCTCAGGTTTGCAGCCAGCCTTAGCTACTTAGTGAGGCCCTCTGCAACTTAGTGAGACCATGTTTCAGAAATAAAGGATTAAAAAATAGGGATGAAGGTGTAGCTCAGAGGTAGAATGTCCCTGGACTCAATCCCCAGTACCACAAAAAAAATTTTTTTTAAGTAAAAATAAAAATACAAGGAAGTCGGGCATGGTGGCACATGCCTGTAGTCCCAGTACATGGGAGACTGAGACAGGAGCATCATAGGTTCAAGACCAGCCTCAGCAACTTACTGAGGCCCTCTGCAACCTAAAGAGACCCTGTTTCAAACTTAAATAATAAAATAGGGCTGGGGGTATAGCTCAGAGGTAGAATGCCCCTGGGTTCAATCCTCAGTACCAAAAAAAAAAAGAATACAAGGAAGCAGTCTGAGAAGTGTGTATAACTAATAAAAAACAGGTAGCTTTTGAACTTTGGTCTCTTAGCTACAGCACGTGTTATTTTCAACATGCCCCAACTGCGCCTTCAGTTTATCCCTGCTATGCATAAGTGTGCACCTTCATCTAAATCGTCTGTAAACCATTGACCAGACCTGGGGGAGTGGCTTCTTTGGTTTACAGAGGCTTAATATAGTGAGTATTTGATACAGTTCATGTTTTACAGTTCATGCAGAGTAGTTTATGGAATAAAAGTAGAAACATACTGATCTGGATAATTGATGAGTATAAAGTTTCATTAATTAAGTCTAGCTTTCCTGATTGTCCATCATTTCTAGCCACTGCCTACCCTTGTCATATTTGTAAAAAACCACTCTTTTTTTTTAGTTTGTTTATGTAGAATGATGCCATTCAAGGAATTTTCACACACATTACTTTAGTTTTGTTTGGCTTCCCTGTGAGTTTTCAGATGAGTAGGCAGGTTGGGGAAGGCGATCTACTTTCCCAAGGTTGTAAGTCTAGGACTTTCCCTCAGTTTGTGTTTTTCCTTGATAAAGTTTTCAGTATTTTCCTCCAGTTTGACTGTGATTTGTACCTTTCCTAAAATTAATAGGAGGAAACACCAATTGGAAGCCTCCGCTCAATTGTAAGATCTATAATTACTTGAATAGGATTGGGTGCTTCTTCCTTCATCCAAGATGCAGTAGAAGAAAAGATGCTGCTGATTTTGCCATATGTATGCATGTGAGTCATTGCTTCCTTCAAAATCTAATGTGAACTTAGGATTCACCTGGGTTTTGCTTTAGTTTTTTTTTTTTTTTTTTTTTTTCTTCCATTTGAACTGTAATGATAGTAAGGACCATTCTTTGGTACTGTCTTTTTGTATAAAACTTGTATAGGGTTCTACTTATGACTATTGTGAGGATGGGGGACCAGAGCATGTTTATTGTTCCCCAATCCTGAGCAAGCCCTCAAATACACATAATAGATCCTTAATTATTTATGGAATAAATGATCAAGATGATACTGTATTTGATGCATGCTAAGATACTTTCAAATTCGGTATCTCTGAATTTGAGAGGGACCTTACCAATCAATGTTGGTGGAGAGAGAATTTGGATTTAGATCTGCCTCTGCCAGTCACCTAGAGAAACTCTGACCTGGCACCCACTTTATATGAAACGCTCTGCTTGAGGGTTTTTGTGTCACACTGATAAAGTGAATGTGCTCTGCAAGAATGTCGACTGATATTTATAGTTAAAACCACAAGAAATTTACTTTTCTCTCTATCCAGTGTCAAGATGGAGACACACAAATTACCTTGCTTCTCATTTCTCTATTATGAATTTATTTTGGATATACCCTTACATTGAGCAGATGGCCCTTCAGTGTTCTGCTTTTATGTGGGGGCCTCCTGTTGGACTTCATTTAGGCTTTTTCTGTCTCCTTAATGGTGCATAAAATAGCTAATTTTAAAATTGATTAAATGGGGCATAGTTCATTTATGAAGATGGGGGCTAGGGAATAAGCCTAATAGACTTTTCTAGGTATGTGTTCATTGTGAAGTGTATGTAACTTAATATGAAACTCATGCTGATTTTTGTCAACCTATACCATTTGTTCCAACTTAGGCTGGCCGTCTAGATGAACAACTGCCCAAGCAAATTCCTTTCACCATCCTCTCAGGAGATCAAGGTTTTCTGGAGCTAGAGAACCAATTTAAGAAGACTCAGAGGCCAGCTCATATACTAAACCCTCATCACTTAGAGGGAGATATGATGTGTGCCTTGTTAAATAGCATTTCTGATACCACCAAAGGTACGCAGCTGCAGTCACAGTGCAAACCGCCCAAGAGGAGGAGACTTCACTGCTGAGAGAAGCCAATAAACTGCTGTCCACTAGTGTACTGCTGCTGCTCCCTGGCCCTTCATGCTCTCATCCTTACATCTTTCCTCTTCTCTTGCTTATTCTTTGCTGTTTCAGAAGAAGGATAATTTGTAGTAATATTCTCTAGCCTTTTTTAAACTCAGATTAAAAAAACTATATTAATGTTCATAAAATATATACTCATAGGTTGAAATATGTAATAATTTTAAAAGCTCAGAATTTGAGCAGTCACTTTGTTTCTTTTTTTTCTTTTTTTTTTTTGCAGTACTGGGGATTGAACTCAGGGGCATTCTACCTCTAAGCTATACCCCCAGCCCTATTTTTTATTCTTTATTTTGAAACCGAGTCTCACTAAGTTTCGGAGTGCCTCACTAGGTAGCTGAGGCTGGCCGGGAACCCGGATCCTCTGGTCTCAGCCTCCCGAATGCTGGGATTACAAGCGTGTGCCACCACGCCCGGCTAGTCACTTTGTTTCTGAAATTTCAAATCTATTGTCAGTTTTTTAGGAAGCAAAATGCTTAAAGGTGAAAACCAGAAAACAAATACTAACATAGCAGTAGTAAGAAAAAGATAGTCCAGGCATGGTGGCACATGCCTGTAATCTCAGTACTTGGGAGTCTGAGACAGGAGGATCGTAGGTTTGAGGCCAGCCTCAGCATCTTAGTGAGGCCCTCTCAGTAGCATAGACCCTGTTTCAAAATAAATAAAACAGGGCTAGGAGTGTAGCACAGGTAGAACACCACGGGGTTCAATCCCCAATTCCACATGAAAAAGAAAAAAAAGATAGTTCAAGAGGCTGATGATGACAAGTCAACCCTGATAAACTTGTAGGTCCTTGGAGGAGATTAGTACCTCCTATCCTTTCTCCCCTCCCACCCCCAGTACTGGGGATTGAGCCCAGGGTCCTACACATGCTAGCTAAGTACTTTGCCAGAGCTACATTCTCAGCCTTTTTATTTTTTATTTTGGGTCTCAGTAAGTTGCTGAGGCTGGCTTTGAATTTGCAGTCCTCCTCTCCTAGACTCCCAAGTCACTATGATTACAGCCACTGACCTGTTAGCACCTTACTGCTATAACTTGTGCTCTTTTCTTTTTTTTTTTTTTTGCGGTACTGGGGATTGAACTCAGGGGCATTCTACCTCCGAGCTACATCCCCAGTCCTATTTTTTATTCTCTATTTTGAAACAGGGTCTCACTAAGTTGTGGAGTGCCTCACTAGGTAGCTGAGGCTGGCCACGAACCCGGATCCTCCGGTCTCAGTCTCCCAAATGCTGGGATTACAAGCGTGCACCACCACGCCCAGCTACTTGCAATCTTTTCTACACCTTTGTGAAATTGTTAATAAAAGAACTGCACATGTCCAATTTTACTTCCCATTATTTAAGAAAGGAGATAGTTCGAGGGATTTAGTTTTTGTTTTGCTTTTTGCAATATTGGGATTGAACCCAGGTTATCATACTTGGTAGGCGAGTGCTCTGCCACTGAGCTACACCCCCAGCTCTTTTTACATTTTTTTTCATTTTGAAACAGGGTCTTGCTAAGTTGCCCAGGCTGTTCTCTAACTTGTGACCCTTCTGCCTCACCTGCTGAGCAGCTGGGATTATAGCCATATATCATAATGCTCAGCTCAAAAATTGTCTTGTAGCTGGGTGTGGTGGTGCATGCTTGTAATCCCTGTACTTAGGAGGCTGAGGCAGGAAGATTACAGGTTCCAGGACAGCCTTAGCAAGTAGCGAGATTCTCTAGTAAGACCCTGTTTCCAAGTAAGGAATAAAATCGGGCTGAGGGTGTAGCTTGAAGGTAGAATGCCTCTGGGTTCAATCCCTATTACCACAAAAGAAGAAAATTGTCTTGTTTTTCATAATTTCTTAAATAATATGGGTAGAAGAGAATAATAGTTAATTTTTAAATTATCCTAATCATTTGAGAAATGAATAAGATTTGAAGATATTAATGAAAGACCTGTATGATGAACAGTAGTTGCTTTTTAGAATTTTTTGTATGCCTTCAAATTTTCAAACTCTGCTTGCCTCTATTCTATATATTTGGAACCATATTTTAATTGAAACTCATTATGAAGATCTTTCTCTGATCACTAATTACAGTAGACTTTTCACATCTGCAAAATTAGGACTCAGTAACCTACTTAGTACAAGTATACTCTTTAAACCAGAGTAATGATTCAGGATTATAAAGGAAAATGGACTTGTCTTTAATTTTTGTTTGCATCCATTTGCTTTTCCTATCTTTGGCTTCCTTTTAAAAACATTCTTTTTCTTCCATGTGGTTATCCTTTCCTTTATCCTCAACAAGCTCTACTTAATATCCTACAAAATATTTAAGCTTTTACCTTTGCCACACTAGGCCTACTTCCCTTTCATTCTCTTAGGCTACTACTTTCGGAAATATTTCTTTTATAATTTAGAATGTAAAACCTTCATGGAGTTGTCTCTATTTCTGTTCTGTTTGGAATGAGGGATGCATATAAGTTGGTCTCCATGGGTATTATAAGAGTTGGAGTAAATTATCAGTGTTTTGTTTTGTTTTTGGTACTGGGGATTGAACCCAGGGCCATTCTACCTCTAGTCCTTTTTTATTTTGAAATGGGTTTTCACTAAATTGCTGAGGGCCTTGCTGTTGCTGAGACTGGCCTCGAACCTGGGGTCCTCCTTTCTCAGCCTTCCAAGTACTGGGATTATAGTCAGGTGCTACCACACCCAGTTAAGATACAAGTTATTGGTACCTGCTGATTATATTCTTCTGAATGGCTCTTATGCCCTAGATATTCTCTTTTTATTATCCATATTCAGTACTCATTTGAACTTACTGTTCTTGGTGTTCCTATCTTCAGATTTGATAGTTTTTTAAGTCTGTGTGGTTTTTGGGTAGGAAATTCAATAGACCTTCCTGAGAATCTGATGAGAGTTTTCTTTCCCCCCAAAATAAATACATACAGTATGACATACAATTTCAGGAGATTGTTGTCTTACCACTCCTGTTTATTAACCAACAAACCTAACTTCAGGATATAATAGAAGTTTATACTGTTTGTAACATACATTGAGAAATTCTCTCATTTTTATATAGTCAATCTGGTGATTTTTCAAGTTTTTAAAATTTCCACCGGAGGATAGGGACATTATATAAGTTTAGTCTTGTATTCTTTCTAATTTTTCAGAAAGTTACCATTACTAAGACCAGAAAATGGTTTTTATTAGACTGGAGATCCCTGTATAATCAGAAAAAAACCTCTTGGATAGTGTTGGATCAGTGATTATGTAGTATCTTACACTAGGAGAATTCAGTCTTTGCCGGTTTTTTCAGTTAATTGAAAGTTTTTCAGAAGATATTTAAACACAGAGATATGTAGAGATAGCGTAGACATAGAGATAATCTGAGTTGCTTGTTCCATATGTGATGTCCAATTATTTGGGCCTAAGGCATTATTTTGGTCTTGATGGGGAGGGAAAAGGTCCTAGCTTTACTATTGATATTTTTGTAGGTTTCCAACTTAGTTACTCAGAATAGATCAGTTACTTCTTATAGCAAGGTAAGCCCTTAGAGTAAGTTCAAAGTTTGGTTTATGCAGTATTTTCTCTCCAAACTCAGGATTCCAGCACCAACGTTTTGATTAGTACTATGTTAGAAATTCTTAGAGCCATCAAAATATCTAGTGGCCTATCCTTAATTGACCTCCCCTTTGGCGGCCTTATCTTTCATCAATTAGTAATAACACTAATCAGAGGTGCCAAGTAGACTTTCTCTCTTAGGCTTTTTGCATTTTTTTAATGAATACATCTTTATTCTAACTTGTCTTATATCTCAGCAATAGAGATAAAACATCATATAAATGTTCAGTTTTAAAAGTTTTAACCTTTATTGAAGACATACTATGTGCAATCCAATATACTATCTCTTTCTAGTAATTGCAGTGTTTTAACATTTAAAGAACTTCCATGTCTTTTTAAATCCTCTCTGCATTCTATGAGGTAAGATATATTAGATTACCCCATTTTATAGATGAAGAAGCAGGGATTGAGAAAGTTTAAATAACCTGCCTGAGGCCACACAGGTGCTTTGTCAGTATCACCTGGTATGGTTGAGGCTTTCACTGATTACGAACCTAATTTCATGGTGTAGAAATAGCTGACATGAATTGGCTCCAACTATGTCTTTGAAGAGTGAAGACAGTGAGAGATGTTGCTACCGTCTAACAACATTGCAGAGTTGATATAAAAATATTAATGTGAGTATTTTTAATCAGGAAAATTATTTATTTTTGTCAGAAGATATAAACACTTGGTTGTGAGACTTCTGGTATTTTAAAAAGTAAACTGGTTATATGCCAAACACAGTCTAGGAAAGCGATTAGCATTGTGATTGCCCTAGAACCTTTTGTCTGATAATTAAATCAATTTTTTTATGTGTTTGTGTATGGTACTGGAGATCAAATCCAGGGGCATTTTACCTCGGAGCCACACCTCCAGCCCTATTTTATTTTATTTATTTATTTTTTGCGGCACTGGGGATTGAACTCGGGCATTCTACCTCCGAGCTATACCCCCAGCCTTATTTTTTATACCTTATTTTGAAACAGGGTCTCACTAAGTTGCGGAGGGCCTCACTAGGTAACTGAGGCTGGCCTCGAACCCAGATCCTCCAGTCTCAGCCTCCCAAATGCTGGGATTACAAGCATACGCTACCACACCCGCCTCATATTTTAATATTTTTTATTTTGAAACAGGGTTTTGCTAAGTTGCTGAGGCTGTCTTCAAAGTTACTGAGCTGTAGTCCTCCCACCCCTGCTTTCCAAGTTTTGAGAGTACAGGTGTGGGCCACCATGCCTGGTTAAACCAATATTCTGTAGAAGCTGTTCAATGTTTTGGCACAATAATTTCAAGCACTCAATGAGCTATTTGAGTACTACATTGTGCTGTTCTAAGAAATTTACTAGAAACCCCTTTTCAGAGTCTCCTCCACCTTTACCCAATGTAAATGTTTCAGAGTAAGTAGACATTAACATAGTCAGTGTTTGGACAAGTGTCCACTCCCTTGAGAAGGAGGTACAATGAACAAGATTTAACTACAAGATGATTTTTGTTGGATCTGAACACACTTTTTAGATGGTCTGCTTTATGGGCCTAAGACTGTGATTGTGGTTTGACTGTGAGGGAATGAGGTGGAAGCACTGAATATGATTGGTGTCTATAGTCATACAGGTTATACAGACTTTGAAATCTTCCTGCAAACATGAACATGCAAGTTCATCCCTGCTGTGAAAATGTAGAGGGTTGAAGCAGCAGTGTGGCCTGTGCAGTAAGCATAAAGTTTTGCAATCCAGGGCAAACTAACCTTGTGATTCAAACCTAAAGTTTTGCCTTAGGCCTTGAATGAAATGATGAATTGTTTGGATCAGCTGTGACATGTTGCTTTTGACTTACCTTGACTTTAAATTGTAGTAACAGAGCCGGGTGTGGTGGTGCATGCTTGTAATTCCAGTACTTGGGAGGCTGAGACCGAAGGATCTAGGTTCGTGGCCAGCCTCAGCTACATAGTGAGACCCTCCACAAGTTAGTGAGACCCTGTTTCAAAATAAAGAATAAAAAGTAGGGTTTGGGGTGTAGCTCATAGGTAGAATGCACCTGGGTTCATCCCCAGTACCGCCAAAAAAAAAAAAAAAAAAATTGTAACAGAAGCTGGGCATGGTGGCACACGCTTGTAATATCAGCACTTGGGAGACTGACACAGGAGGATCACAGGTTTACAGCCAGCCTCAGCTACTTAGTGAGGCCCTCCGCAACTTAGTGAGACCCTGTTTCAAAATAAAAGAATAAAATAGGGCTAGGGGTGTAGCTTGGAGGTAGAATGCCCTGGGTTCAAACCCCAGTACTGCAAAAAAAAGAAAGATTAGCCAAATAGTAGGTCACCAATAGTACCATGGCTCAAACTGTAAGTGACTTTTGAAACACTTGGTCAATTGTATCATTTTATAAAGACTTCATTCTTCATTAGGAAAGCATGTAAGATATCCGGTAAGTGAATTTGTGACATGCATTAGCAGTAGCATTTTAAATTAAAACCCAGGCTTGTATCTGTATAGAGATGGATGCATATGGTTTTCAAAATATAGGAAACTTTGTCCCCATTATTAATATGATTTGATAAGTATTTTGAAAAGTCAAATCTGTTTGGGTAAGTGGTATAATATTAAGGAATTGGAACTGGTAAGTTTGAGTATAAGAGAAATTATTGAAAAGAATACTCTTGAGAATATCTAACCTCGCTGGGTGTAGTGGCCCACGCTTGTAATCCCAGTACTTGGAAGGCTGAGATAGAAGGATCACAGGTTTGCAGCCAGCCTCAGCTACTTAGTGAGACCCTGTTTCAAAAATAAAGAATAAAAACTAGCGCTGGGAGTATAGCTCAGAGATAGAATGCCCCGAGTTCAGTCCTCAGTACCACAATAAATAAATAAATATAAAAATAAAACAAACCCTAACTTACACATAATAACTTTTTCAGAAACATGTTTGCATTTATTGATTCTTTCTTACAGAATGTGACAGTGATGATAATGTGGGTGTAAAAAGTACTCCAGTAGAAGAATTTAGTTCCACAGAAGGTAACCTACTAGTTAATCCTTTCCTTTTATTTTTATTTTAATTCCCCTCTCTTTTACCCTCTCCCTCTTTTAAAAAATTGACTTTTCTCAGTTTAAAGAATAACTTGCATTTTCTTACATAAGATGACTGATTTAAGGGTAAACCTAGTATACAGGTCAGCCCCTTATGACCTTTGCACCAAGTCCACTCCACCACCTGGTTTTGTAAATAAAGTTTTAGGTGTGTGGCAGTTTTCCCTCATAAAGGAAAAGCTCTTTTCTTCTGTAGGTAAAAGAGAGGGTTTTATTGTGTGTGTCACTTGGCATCATATCGTTTCTTGTCTGTATCACTGTTTGTTCTATATAACCAATTTTTTATTTTGGCTTTTCCATAATAGACTGCATTGTCTAATAACCAGGGTGGAAATAAGATCATGGTTCTTATGAAATACTTTTAACTGCATTGAAGAAGTTGAAAAATTATATCTTTGACATTAAAGGAAAACTGTAGGAGTTTTCATATACATTCTATTATGGTATTGTTGGAAGTTTTGGGTCAGAATGTGGAGGCTGGAAAGTAGGAAAAGATATGTGGCTAAACACACTAACAAAATGGCCCAGCTAATGTGTTTTCTGTGATTTACATGACCTCTCATATCATACATTTAGTTTGACTGAAGAGCATACTAGAGCTTTGTGCTATTATGAAGATTTGGGGAATTTGAGTCTGTGGCAGTGGAATGAATTTATCTTTTTGATGAAGTAGAAAATATTGATCTTGCTGGGCATGGTGGCATATGCTTATAATCCCAGTACTGGGGAGGCTGAGACAGGAGAATCGTAGGTTCCTGGCCAGCCCCAGCTATGTAGGCTCTCAGAAACTCAGGCTCTCAGTAACTTAGTGAGATCCTGTTTCCAAATAAATAAAATAGGTCTCGGGTATAGCCTAGGGGTAGAGTGCCTCTGGGTTCCATCCCAATACCACAAAACAAAACAAAAAAACACTGATCTTTCTTATAGCCAAATTCAAACTAAGCTAGCAGCAAATCAACACCTAATTGGAAGCAAGTTTTTTGCCTAACTGGGTTTCTCAACATGGTCTTTCAAGGTCTAGCTCAGTGCTTGGAAGCCACATAATGAGAAGTTAGACAAATCAAAGAAAGAACTTTCTTTTAAACAAAAACTGGCAGCTAAGTTATTTATCAGAGCCACTAAAAGATAAACACCATTGAACATCTAAGGAATTCACATTTTGCAACCTTTGTGTGCACCCATGACTAATTCTAGGAAAATGCCAGTCAAAGTTATAGCTCTAAAGTAACCACACTTTGGAGGCCTTCACAGTTTTGTGGGCTTCTAGCTAACCAAGAAATCTGAGATGTGTATAACTAGATATGTACCAAATAGTCTACCATTCTGTTAGCTATGCAATGTATTTTATGGTTTGAAGATGGAGATTTTACATTTTCATGATTCTTTAGTTTGGAAAAAGAATACAAGAGCTACTTTAAACTTTTCACTAGTTGTCATTTGAAGTGGTGACATAAAGGTCAAATTCCAAGAAAATCAAAGGAGTGTGTATGAGTGTGCTTTCTTTTACTTCCTGATGCATTATATAAAGTTAAGGGTGAGGACCACAGTGTTTCATGCAAGTTAAGGAATATGATCTCCTCTGCACTTTCTTCTAATACTCTTCTTTTTCCCTCTTCTCTTTACCCAGAAAAGTAGCTCAAGTGTCATCTCTTAGATTGAACCATACAGAATTACCATTTTTATAGGCAATTTTGCATGATCAGTGCCTTCTATATTTTCAGTCTTTTTTTTTTTTTTTTGCGGTATCGGGCATTCTACCTCCGAGCTACACCCCCAGTCCTATTTTTTGTTTTGTTTTTTGCGGTACTGGGGATTGAACTCAGGGGCATTCTACCTCCGAGATATACCCTCAGCCCTATTTTTTATTCTTTATTTTGAAACCGAGTCTCACTAAGTTGCGGAGTGCCTCACTAGGTAGCTGAGGCTGGCCGCGAACCCGGATCCTCCGGTCTCAGCCTCCCAAGTACTGGGATTACAAGAGTGTGCCACCACTCCTGGCTAATTTTCAGTCTTTAAACAGAGCTAACTGCTGCCTCTACTAGGCTCCCGCTGTACCTTATCAGGTGGATTTAAAATATTTCTGTCTACATCTCTCATCTTTACTGAGTTCCTCAGGAAATTAGGATCATGTTTTATCTATCTTTTCTTCAGCTGCACCTAGCATAACACTTGGCTCTAAATGATTACTTGTTGAAGGAATAAAGTTTTAACAAATTTTGGACATGTTAGATCCTCTAGGACCCACTTTCCTAAAACTGGATAAGGAAAATTAAGACAGAGACCATTTATCTTAGAGGATATTGGATGATTGTGTTGATCCTGCACTATAGAAGTAGAATAATGATTTTGTCCAGATGTGATAATAAAACTCAAAGTTTGTGCTCTCACTCCTTCCCCTCCCAACACAACACAGCACAAATACATACAACACAACGCTGTGACTGCTTGACAAATGGTGGCAAAAGGCAGCAAAATTTTGCCTGTGGCTTTTGCCTTGGAATGGCTAACCCCTCCATGATTCATCTCCTCCTTTGTTGTTCTCCATAAACTAATATAAAATTCTGACCACCCAGGCCAATCATAGCAATTCTATATAATCTATTTTGTGTACTAGAGAGAGAAGATAAAAGCCACATAATGTGGTGAAGAGTACAAATACTGGATCCAGACTGCTTAAGTTAAAATCAGCTCTGTTCCTTAGAAGTTGTGTAATATTGGGCAAGTGTAACTTTATACTTCCTTGTTTTTTTATATTACTCTTAGTTGTTGATAATTGGATATTTGAATATTGTAATTGGAAGGGCTGGGGATGTAGCTCAGTAGTAGAGTGCTTGCCTAGCACATGCAATTTGGTACCTCTGGAAATCAAGTTCTGTTCTTCATTGTTGAATGCTGTGGTTGTGTCTCTTAACTTTATTGTGCTTCAGTCTCCTCATTTTAAAAAATGGAAATACTAGTAAACTTACCTTGCTGGAATAACATGGAAAACAGTATATGTATTGTTTATTGCTGCTGATCGTATGATACTGATAATCATTACTGGTTATCATTCTAAGCATTCAGCAAGATTCATAGCTTGAAAAGTATTGGGAAACCATTTGTACATAGGTCTTCTAACTCCTATTATTCTTTTTTTCTTATTCTGCCATAATTACTTCTTTCAATGAGTATAATTAAGGCAGAGAGAAAGGAGAACAAGAAGAACATAGACCTAGCCAGAGAATAGAAAAACAAAGGAAAAAAGATTTTTAAAAAATTGGACTTTCTGTAAAGTACTTTTTATTTTTTCATATGATTTCAAGCTACTGATTTAGGCCCTTTAGTTTCAATCTATAGGATTCTCTGTAGCATATTTTGTGGGGTAGATCTACTAATAAACAACTTTAGGTTTTGGGGATTTACTGGGGGGGTTGTTTTTATAGGTTTTTTTCAGGGGGGTGTTGTAGTCTGGAAATATCTTAATTTCAGCCAGATAAAGAATTCTTGGTTAATAGGGCTTTCCCCCTCCCCCCCTTTTTCTTTCAGTACTTTAAATATGTCATCGATAGCCTTCTGGCCTGCATGTTTTTTTTTTTTTGTGGTACTGGGGATTGAACCCAGGGGCATTCTACCTCCGAGCTACGCCCCCAGCCCTGTTTTTTATTCTTTATTTTGAAACCGGGTCTCACTAAGTTGCAGAGTGCCTCACTAGGTAGCTGAGGCTGGCCGCGAACTTGGATCCTCTGGTCTCAGCCTCCCGAATGCTGGGATTACAAGTGTGCGCCACCACGCCCGGCCTGCATGTTTTTTTTTTTTTTAATGAAAAATCAGCTATTAATCTTACTGAGGATCTCTTGTACGTAATCAGTTGCTTTTCTTTTGATGCTTACATTGTCCTTGACTTTTGACAGTTTGACTATAACTTATCTCAATGTGAATCTCTTTAAATTTGTCCTACTTGGAATTTATGGGGCTTCTTGGATGTATTGACTCATATCTTTCATCAAATTTGGGACTTATTCAACCATTATTTCTGCAAATATTCTGTCTGCCCTGGTCTCATTTTTTCTTCTGAGATTCTCATAATGTGTGTTAGTTTTTTCTTGTTGGAAACTAGATATTTGAATATTATGATATGGTACCTCTGGAAATCAGGCTCCACCCCAGGGTTTACTCTTCTTGATTGTTAAATGCTACAGTTGCACATTTATTTACTTACTTTTCCATACTACTTTTGCAAAAACTATATCCCTTTTCATATGTGGTCACGGAAATCTCTGTTCCTAAATAGTTGTGTTCAGCTAGCATTTTGCAGAGTTTTCCTTGAATGCCAGGAGCTAAAAACAAACAACCCACCTGTTCCAGTCTTTGCAGATTGACTCTGTGCTAAGGCCCTCCTTTTGTAGTCAGGTTTGTTGTACACCTACAGATCTGCCAGTAGTGAAAGCTAAGGGTCTTTTCAAGTGTCTTCTGAGCTTGTATCCTCTCCTGGACCCATGCCTGGCTTTCTAAATTCTCCAGTACACACAGGCACTTTTGAATGCCTGATTTCTCAAAGAAATTCTCTTATTGGATTTTCCTCCCAGGATTTAGGTGGTCTATTATATGTTTAAGTATAATCTTTTGCCCCAGTCCACTGTGAGATTTTGTTTGCCTTACAGTTTTCTCCAGCAGTCTGTGCTGTTTTTCTGCCCTGAGTGGATCCTGAGTTAGGTGAAAAAGAAGATGCCTTGTGTCTGACCTTGAAATAGCCCCCAGACAGATTAAAACAGACACCAAATTGTGATTAAGGTCTATTCTGCTCTGACAGGGGCCAGGTCCCATCCTGGGAACACAGGAGGCTGTCTTGGGAGACTACTGCCAAGTCAGGGAGAAGGGGGTGGAAAAAGAGCAAGTAAAAGTACTATGAAGCTTTCCTGCTGTTCTCATAAGTGTCATTTTTCTTTCTTGTTTCTTTTCCTTTTGTGGTTCTAGAGAGTGAACCTGGGACATTCTACCTCTGAGCTACACCCTTAGCCCTATTTTATTTTTTATTTTGAAACAAGATCTCGCTTAGTTGCTGAGGCTGGCCTTGAACCTGTGATTCTTCTGTCTCAACCTCCAAGCACTGAGATTACAGGTGTGTACCACCATGTCTGGCTTCTTGCTTTTTTTCAGTTCAGTGTTGCTTGGCTGCTCTAACCTTTGGTTGTCTTCCAGAAATATGATAAATTACTTTTTGATGGTTTCTGCTTGTGTTTCAGTGTATCTATGGAGCTATGGGTTATGGGTGTTTGAGCTGCCTATGCTGTCATTTTGTTGAATTCACTCCAAAATCGGTTTTATTTATTTGTGTGTATGTGTGTGTGTGTGTATTATTGGGGATGGAACCATGGAACCCAGGGGCGTTCTACCTCCAAGCTACACCCCCAGCCTGATTTTTATTCTTTTATTTTGAAACAAGGTCTCACTAAGTTGCAGAGCGCCTCACTAAGTTACTGAGGCTGGCCATGATACTGCCATCCTCCTGTCTCAGCCTCCCAAGTTCTGGGGTTACAAGTATGCACCACCATGCCTGGCTGTCCCAGCCCTATTTTTTATTCTTTGTTTTGAAACAGGGTCTCACTAAGTTGCAGAGGGCCTCACTAAGAGGCTGAGGCTGGCTGTGAACCTGTGATCCTCCTGTCTCAGCCTCCCAAGTACTGGCCCAGCTAGCATTCTACTTCTTAACTGCACCTCCAGCCCTATTTTTTTTTCTTTTTGAAACTGGGTCTCTTAAGTTGCTGAGGGCCTTCCTAAAGTTCCTGAGGCTGACCTTGAACTTGTGATCCTCCTGTCTCAGCCTCCCAAGTACTGAGATTACTGGCGTGCACTACCATGCCCTACTAATGACCTCATTTTAATTAACTCTTTCAAAAATTTTATTTTCAAATTTGAGTATCCCACAAAAAAATAATTGAAATTTAGTTGCCATTGTTATGGTATTAAGAAATGGATTAGAGTGAGGCATATTGGATATCCTTGTAATCCTAGGGAGGCTGAGACAGGAGGATCACAGGTTCAAGGCTAGCCTCTGCAACTTAGTGAGACCCTATTTCAGAATAAAAAATAAAATAGGGTTGAGTATGTAGCTCTAGGTAGAATGCCCTGGGTTCAATCCCAAGTACACACATGCCAAGCTCAGTGGCACACTCTTTAATCCCAGTACTTGGAAAGACAGGAGGATCACAGGTTCAAAGCCAGCCTCACCAAATGAGACTGTACTTCAAAACAGATAAATATAAAGGGCTGGGGGCATAGTTCAGAGGTAGTGGGCCCCTGGGTTCAGTCCCCAGTACCAGAAGAAGAGGTAGAAAATGGGACTGTTAGCCGGATGTGGTGGCGCACATTTGTAATCCCAGTACTTGGGAGGCTGAAACTGGAGGATCCGAGTTTGCAGCCAGCCTCAGCTACTTAGTGAGGCCCTCTGCAACTTAGTGAGACCCTGTTTCAAAATAAAAAATAGGACTGGGGGTGTAGCTCAGAGATAGAATACCCCTGGGTTCAATCCCCAGTACTGCAAAAAAAAGAAAAAAGAAAAGAAAATGCGACTGTTAAGAGGTGATGAGGTCAGGAAGGCTTTACCCTCATAAACACATTATTGTCGTCTTGGGAATGGGTTTTTTTCTTTTTAGTGGATTGTTATAAAATTCAAGTGCAGCCCTATGTTGCTTTTGTCTTTAGTACTAGAGATTCTACTTCTCAACTACACCCCTAACTCCTTTTTTTTTTTTTTTTTTTTAAATAGTGTCTCACTAATTGGTTGAGAGCCTAAGTTACTGAAGCTGGCTACAAATCTGCAATCCTCCTCTCTCAGCCTCCAACTACTGGGATTCCAGGTGTGCACCACCACACCTGGCTTCTCTCTGGCTGTCTTGTGCACATCCCTTGTTCTTTTGCCTTCTTCCATGGGATAATGCAGCAAGAAGGCCCTCACCAGCTGCAGACCCCTTGACCTTGGACTTCTAAACCTCCAGAATTAGAAGAAATAAGTTTCTTTTCTTTATATTTTACTTAGTCTCAGGCATTATAGTGACACAAAATGAACTAAGACACAGGTGTGAGGAAATATCTTTTGAAAAGACACAATCAACCCTTTACAAACAGTACTATAGAAATGTGCCCCTCATGCCCTCTTCTGGTTACTTCCCCTGCTCTCCTTTTCAAAGTTTAATGACCATTTTTGTGACTGAAACACTGTAGTTTAGTAGTGGTTGCTTTTGAGCTTAATGAGATCATGTGAATTATCACTCGTTCAATACAACTTCTTGTGATGATGAAAATGTTTTGTATCTGCACTGTCCAGTATGGTTGCTGCCAGTCACATGAGTATTAAACACTTGAATGTAGCTTGACTGAGGAACTAAATTTTAAATTTCATTTAGTTCCAATTAATTTAAATATAAAGAGCCACATATAATAGTGTCCATCGTATTGGACAGTACAAGTATGGACTATATTCTTTTCAGGTCTGGTTTCCTTTAATTAACAGTTTGAGAGATTCATCTGTGTTTTGGCACATAGCTTTGTTTCTTTCTAATACCTAATAGTATATAGTCTGTGTATCTACCATAAGTTATTTGTGCTGTTTGTTACAAGTAATTTAGCTGTTCATTCTCATAGGTGTACTTTTTTTTTTTCTTTTTTCTTTTCCTTTTGGTGGATCTGGGAATTGAACCTGGGGTATTGTACTACAGAGCTACATCCCTGGCTGTCTTTATTTTTTGAGACAGGGTCTCAATAAGTTGCTCAAGCTAACCTTGAACTTGCAGTCTCCCTGCCTCAGCCTATCACCAAGCTGGGATAACAGGCATGTGCCACTATGCCCAGCTTATAAATGCTTCTTGATGTATATATTCCACATTTCTGGGAACATAGACCTAGGAATGGAATTGCTGATGTTTAACTTGAGTAGATAGTGCCAGACTCTTTTCCAAAGTGATTGTGCCAAAAGTTCCAGTAGAATATATGGGTTCCCATTGATCTACAGCCCCACTAATCATTGAAGCTGTTCAGTCTTTTTAATTTTGGCTAGTCTGATGAGTATGTACTAGTATTTCTTTGTGGTTTTAATTTACATTTTTCTGATAAGTGATGTTTGTTTGTGGTTTTTTGGCAATGCTGGTGATTGAGCCCAGGGTCTCATACCTGTTAGCCAAGCTCTCTACCACTGAGATATACCTCCGGCCATGATAAGTAATGTTTACTATCCATTAAATATAATCATTTGTAGCTGGGCATGGTGGTGCATGCTTGTAATCCAAGTACTTGGGAAGCTCAGACAAGAAGATCACAGGTTCGAAGCCAGCCTTGCAACTTGGCAAGGCCCTCTGCAACTTACTGAGACCCCATTTACAAATAAGAAATAAAATCGGGCTGGGGGTTTAGCTTAGAGGTAGAACACACACACACACATACTGTATATATATATATATATATATGTAACATATATTACATATATATGTAAAAATTTGTGAATTGGTTATCTTTTATTGATTTTTATGGGTTGGAAATCTTTTGGATCTTTTTGGGTACAGGGTCCATGTATTGCAAATACCCTACTCTGACTCACGTTTTTGGTCATTGAATAGTGCTTTTTTTTTTTGAGACAGAGACTTGCTATGTTGCCCAGGCTGGTCTTGAATTCCTAGGCTCATGTGATCCTCCCTTCCACCTCAGCCTTCTGAGTTCAGTGGTACCTTTTGATGCACAAAATTTTAATTCAGTCCAGGTTGCCAGCCTTTCCCATGTTTTTTGAATCTTGTTTAATGAGTCTCTCTCTACCCTTTGGCCATAAATATATTACCCTATATTCTCTTCTAGAAGCATTTTTATTTTGCCTTTTACAATTAGATATCAGGATTTGTTTTTATGTAATCCTTAAGATGAGGATAATCTGTATGACCCATCAGTTGATCTACCACCATTTATTAAAGTGATTATGTTTAGCCATGAGTTTCACACCTGTAATCCCAGTACTTGAGAGGGATCCTCCTTGAGACAGAAGGATCACAGGTCCAAAGCCAGCCTCAGCAACTTAGCAAGATGCTATTTCAAAATATGTTCTATGTCTGTAGCTCAGACATAGAACACCTCTGGGTTCAATCCCCAGTATACTACCCCCCAAAAAAAGATCCTATTTCCCTACTATTTTGCAGTCTTACCTTTGTCATAAGTTAAGTGTCCATTTATGCAGAGGTCTGTTTCTGAGAGAGCCATGCTGTTCTTTTGGTCTGTTTATCTGTTCTTTTTTTTTTTTTTTTTTTTGCGGTACTGGGGATTGAACTCAGGGGCATTCTACCTCTGAGCTATAACCCCAGCCCTATTTTTTTACTTTATTTTGAAACCGGGTCTCACTAAGTTGCGGAGTGCCTCACTAGGTAGCTGAGGCTGGCCTCGAACCCGGATCCTCTGGTCTCAGCCTCCCGAATGCTGGGATTACAAGCATGTGCCACCACACCCGGCTTGTTTATCTGTTCTTGCACTAGAACTATATTCTTTTTTTTTTTTTTTTTTGGGGGGGGGGGGGGATGTACTGGGGATTGAACCCAGAGGCATTCTACCTCCAAGCTACACTCCCAGCCTAATTTTATTTCTTATTTGGAAACAGAGTCTCGCTAGGTTGCTGAGAACCTCACTAAGTTGCTGAGGCTAATTTCGAACCTGCAATCCTCCTGTCTCAGTCTCCCAAGTACTGGGATTACAAGCATGAGCCACCACGCCCGACTAGAACTATATTCTTAGCTTCTGTAATTTTATAAGTTTTCATATCTTCTACAAGTCTCATCACCTTATTCTTTGCTAAGAATATCTTGACTTTGGGTTACTTAATCCCTTTGAATTCATCTTAGAGCAATTCACCCTAGAATGTAACTGTAATATAGTTCATACAATCTTGTAGTATTTTAAATTGCAGACAGCGTAACAAGCCAGTGCCCTTGCTTAGAGGAAAATGTGGCTGCAACCTAGAAGGATCACACTGGTGCTTGTAAACCAAGGAGGCTCTGACCAACTGTGGACCAGATGTGATAGATAAATCTGGTACAAGAAGCTAACGAAGAGCCGGGCATGGTGGCGCATGCTTGTAATCCCAGCATTTGGGAGGCTGAGACCAGAGGATCCGGGTTTGCGGCCAGCCTCAGCTACTTAGTGAGGCACTCTGAAACTTAGTGAGACCCTGTTTCAAAATAAAAGAATAAAAAAAAAAAAAATAGGGCTGGGGGTATAGCTTGGAGGTAGAATGCCCCTGAGTTCAATCCCCAGTACCGCAAAAAAAAAAAAAAAAAAACAAAAAAAGAAGCTAATGAAGGCTGAGGAATTGACACCTAATATTACCCTCTTGGGTTTTAGCATCATCCCCAGGGAGGAGCTAGAGACCTGTGAACTTAATGATATTGTTTTGTCCACTATTGTATTCTTATTTCTAGCATGTGGTGGACATTCAATAAATCTTTTGTTAAATGAGGGGTGTGTGTGTGTGTGTGTGTGTGTGTGTGTGTGTGTGTGTAAAGAGAGAGATGCTTCAGATAACATGATGTAGCATGTGTTTCACTCTCTGCCTTAGGTGTTAGCCTACAGCTTATGTTTTCCTCATGTTTTATTGAGGTATAACTTGCAAGTAAAAATGCTAAAATTTTAAATACCTATGATATTTTGCTATATCACAATATTTTCTTCCAATATTGAAATAAATGATTACATGTCATGACTCTAAAAGTTCTGACTTTTTTTATTTATTTATTTATTTATTGGTAGTACTGGGAATGAAACTCAGGGGCTTTCTACCTCTAAGCTACACCCCCAGCCCTGTTTTATTATTTTATTTTGAAACATGGTCTAACTTGCTGAGGATAATTTGTTGACCTTTTACATCCCTAAGCAAGGTATGGTGGTACATGCTTGTAACCCCAGTTCTTGGGAGTCTGAGACAGGAGGAACACAGATTTGAGGACAGCCTCAACAAGTAGTAAGACTCTTAACAACCTAGTGAGATCCTGTTTCAAATTAAAAATAAAATAGGACTGGGGTGTATAGTTCAGAGGTAGAACACCCCTGCGTTCAATCCCTAGTACCAAAACAAAACAAAACAAAAATACAGCCCTAAATAGAAATAACTGGCAATTTCCTTAGCACATTAAGTTCATATATATAGCTAAATCATATCTATATTCTCACATTTTGAAATACTCAAATTTTATCATGAATAAACTAATGTATCCTAAGTTCCTTCTATTTTGATTTTCCTTTCCTTCTGGAAAAGATGAATGTAGTTGATACATATATCAAATGCATTGATACATGCTGCCCTAAAAATTTACTGCCCTAAAAATTTTAATTCTGTGTTTTTAAATACAGATATGGAATTAGAAGAAGCTATTAGAAGAAGTCTTGAGGAAATGTAATTAAAGATATTACCACACAACATCAAGTGGCCATGAAGAGACTCAGGATATGAATTCTTGAGTTTGTTTTCTAAAGGAGACCAGAAACCAGGACAAATGTATCATGCTTTTACTTTCATATGTTCAAAATCTCATATTTTCTTTGTATTTTTGTGGTACTGTACAACATTTTATGGAAGGAGTAGAATACATGTTAATGCAAGAACAAATCATGTATTTTAATATGTAGATATAACAGTTTCCCACCTAACTTAGAATTTATATATTTGTTAAAAGGATTAAAGAAAAAAAGAAAGCTCTTGACTGTTGTTTATACTTAATAGCATTGGTTCTTTAGTTTTATTTGTACTGTACAGGTGGTTCTATTATATTTTTTTAGGGGTGAAAATGAATATAAATAAAGGTGCCATAACTCAAATTTTTCCATAAATTCTGTGTCTCATGTGGCACTGATGTATAACACCTTTGAGATTGTTGTTTATGACTATTAAAAGAGGGTAATGGAAAGTGATCATGGGAACAGATTAAAAAATTTTTACCAATGATTTTCTTCATGATATCACACAGACACATATTCTTGCTTTTCATGGTATCACACTTTAATTAGAGCAGCACCTTGCTAACATAAGAACACATCCTTTTTTCCAAGATAATTAAAATGAAACCTTTTCTATTCCTTTTACCTGCTTTTATGTGACTTGTATGATCTATTGTTTAAAAGGAATGATGTACATTTATGTATTTGTGTAAGCATAATTTTCTTTTAAAAATAATGTTGCTGTGCATGGTGGCGCATGCTTGTAATCCCTGTACTTGGGAGGCTGAGACTGGAGGATCTGGGTTCGAGGCCAGCCTCAGTTACTTTGTGAGGCCCTCGTCCACAACTTAGTGAAACCCTGTTTCAAAATAAAGAATAACAAACAGGACTGGGGGTGTAGCTTGGAGGTAGAATGTCCCTGGGTTTCATCCCCAGTACCGTAAAAAAAAAAAAAAAAAGGTTGCCATGGTGGCACATGCCTGTAATCTCAGCAGCTTGGGAGGGAGGTTGAGGCAGGAGGATCAGAAGTTTAAGGCTAGCCTCAGAAACTTAGCTAGACCCTGTCTGAGAATTAAAAAGGGCTGGGATGTAGCTTAGTGGTAGAGTACCTGTCTAGCATGCTTGAGACCTTAGGTTCAATCCCTAGTATGGTTAATAGTAATAATGTTGAAGGTCTACTCTCAGGAATATTCATCCTTAACTCTTTAAAATTTTTACTTCATATGGAATATCTTCATTTTAGTTATTCATTGAGTTGTATGTTTCCTACATTTGGTATTACATAGTTACTAATTCTTAAATGTTGAGGCCCTGTTGTGAATAATTTTTAAAAATTATATATGTGGAAGATTAATACAGGGTTATCATACTACTTTTGTGTATATGTTTGATATTATTTGAACAGAAATGTTTTATCTCTAAAATTTTTGAGTAGTAGTTATTTACCAAATTAAAAAATCATTTTTTTTTTTCTTTTTTTGTACTAGGCATTGAACTCGGGCATTCTACTTCTGAGTGACATCCCTACTCTTTTATTTTTATTTTTGAAACAGGATCTCAGTAGGTCAATGAGATTTATATTTCTATAAATATAAAGCTTTTCTTTATATTTCAGACAGAAAGATATCATGGCTAGAATTTTGTTCTTTCTCTGCAACATTAATTTTAGTGTGAAATGGATTACTGGTTTATTAATATAGTCTTTTCAATCCACATTAGAAACCAATTTGTTGCTGGGCGTGGTGGCACATGCTTGTAATCCCAGGATTTGGGAGGATCCAGGTTTGAGGCCAGCCTCAGCTACCTAGTGAGGCCCTCTGCAACTTAGTGAGACCCTGTTTCAAAATAAAGAATAAAAAATAGGGCTGGGGGTATACTTTGGAGGTAGAATGCCCCCGAGTTCAATCCCCAGTACTGAAGAAAAAAAGAAAGAAACCAACTTGTTTTTATTTCTTAACATGTCACTTTTATTCCTCCCTACTTGAATTTTTTAAAGAAAACATTCTAAGCTGGGTGTGGTGGTGCATGCTTGTAATCCCAGTACCTGGGAGGCAGAGACAGGAGGATCATAGGTTCAAAGTTAGCCTCAGCAACTTAGTGAGGTTCCTTAGCAATTTAGCAAGACCCTTTTTCCAAATAAATAAAATAGGGGTGGGGGTGTAGCCCAGAGGTAGGCGGCCTCTGAATTCTACTCCCAGTGCCACCCAAAAAAATAATAATAATAATACTAGCTTGAGACTTTAATAAACTCATGTTTCCAGAAAGACCACATTGTGCATGTAATTTTAATGTTAAAATGGTCAGGTGAGCCGGGCGTGGTGGCACACGCTTGTAATCCCAGCATTTGGGAGGCTGAGACTGGAGGATCTGGGTTCGTGGCCAGCCTCAGCTACCTAGTGAGGCACTCCGCAACTTAGTGAGACCCTGTTTCAAAATAAAGAATAAAAAATAGGGCTGGAGGTATAGCTCGGAGGTAGAATATTCCTGGGTTCAATCCACCACACACACACACACACACACACACACACACATATATACATATATATGTAAAATTAAAATATATATTATATATAAATTGGAACTTAGTTTAGACATGAGATGTAATCAGATAACAGAGAAATACAGGTTATTAAAAGTAACTTTTTTTTTTTTTTCGGTACTGGGGATTGAACTCAGGTACTCTACCTCCGAGCTACACCCCCAGCCCTATTTTTTATTCTTTATTTTGAAACAGGGTCTCACTAAGTTGCGCGGGGCCTCACTAGGTAGCTGAGGCTGGCCGCAAACCCGGATCCTCCGGTTTCAGCCTCCCAAATGCTGGGATTACAAGCGTGCGCCACCACGCCCGGCTAAAAGTAACTTTCTAATACTGACAGAGATGCTTATTTTTCATTCCATCATTCATCCATTCACTCACGAAGTAATTATTTAGTACCTATCATGTGCATGTGCCCACAACTGTTCCAAGCACATGAGATACCAGCCAGCAAAAGAGGAGGATCTGGGTCTGAGGCCAGCCTCAGCTACCTAGTGAGGCACCCCACAACTTAGTGAGACCCTGTTTCAAAATAAAGAATAAAAAAACATAGGGCTGGGGGTATAGCTCGGAGGTAGAATGCCCCTGCGTTCAATCCCCAGTACCGCAAAAAATAAATAAATAATAATTAAATTAAAAAACTCCTTCCTCTCTGGAGCACTCTCTGGGGGAGTAAGTATTGGACAGAATATTAGATAGTAAAGGAGCAAATGAAACCGTGTATCTGGTGGTGATAAGTATGAAGATAAGGAATTGAATACTGCAGGAATAGGGGGAGCTTTGCTTTTTTGTATGTGTATACTGGGGATTGAACTCAGGGTTGTCCTGCCCCTGAACTATACCCCTAGCTCTGTTTTTAAAATTTTTATTTGCTGAGTCTGTCTTTGAACCTGTGATCATCCTCTCAGTCTCCCAACCACTGGGATTACAGGCATGTGCCACTACACCGAGCAAGCCTTTCTATTTTTGATAGGGTGGTTAGGAAAGATCTCATAGCAGGTGAACTTGAGCAAAGACCTGAGAAAGATGAGGGAATGAAGTGTGACTTACGGTTCCACTTAATTACTTGGTTGGTTTAGGTTGGTGCAAAAGCCATATGCATTCAGGAGAAACTGCTCTTTGAACTCCAGTCATTTCCCAGGTTAAGGACTACAGTACCAAATTCTCCTGATGTTGGGCTGAGGCAGCACCTGATCATAAGGGTCAACAATGCAGTTTGCTGCTAAGCAACAATGTTTGGTGGTATGTATTAATGCATTTCGTGTGTGTGGTACTGGGGATGGAACCCGGGGACATTCTACCTCCAAGCTACACCCCCAGCCCTATTTTATTCTTTATTTTGAGGTCTCACTAAGTTGTGAGGGGTCTCAGGTTGCTGAGGCTGGCCAGAAACCTGCAATCCTCCTGTCTCAGCCTCCTAAACACTGAGATTACAAGTGTGCGCCAGCAGGCCTGGCTTAAGTGCATTTTTGATGTATTTTCAATTTACCATGAGTTTATCAGAATGTAACCCCATTATAAGTGGGCAGTATCTAGAAGAGTTCCCGGTGGAAGATGAAAGTCTAGGAGGTATATTCAAGGAACAACAAGTACACTAGTATGGCTAAAGCAGGTGAGCTAGGAAGTAATAGATGAAATCCTTAAGATTTCTTAAGGACGTTGGCTTTTACCGTAAGATAAGGACCCTTAAAGTTTGCTGAGAATAAGTAAGGTGTGATCACCTTACTTGGTTGCTATATTTGAAAATACATGAGAGACAAGAGTAGTATCCAGGAGACCAGACAGGAAGGAAATGCAGTAATCCAGGTGCAAATTGACCAGGTGGCTGGGACCAGAGTGGTGGCATTGGAATTGGGAGGAAGAATCTAGGTACATTCTGAAGGTAGAATTGATGGGATTTGCCAATGAATTCGATCTAGGATGTGAGAGAAAAAAGTCCAGGGTGATTCTAAAGTCATTTGGTAGACCTTCAAACTGATGCCGAACTCAGTGGGTTCTTGTACTGTCCATTAGAATTAGTCACAACTGCAAAGGGAACAAGACGTGTGTGTGTGTGTGTGTGTGTGTGTGTGTGTGTGTGTGTGTGTGAGAGAGAGAGAGAGAGAGAGAGAATATAAACCTAGAGGCATTCTACCTCCAAGCCATACACCCAGCCCTTTTTAATTTCTTGTTTTGAAACAGGGTCTCCAGGTTCTGATTGTCTTGCTGTATTGAGGCTGTCCTGGAACCTGTGATCCTCTTGACTCTTACTGGGAGTTCTTTATTGAGAGCAGAAGGAAAGCACAACACAGACCAGGAGTGTCAAGACAAAGGAAACAACCAATTGTTATTCTTGTGAGAGGCTGTTAGCAAGGGGGGCTAAGAGTTTAGGAATGTTAACTGACATTACTTCATTTCAAAAGTTTTTTTTTCCTGTGAAGGGGACTTTAACTTATGAGGAAGGTCTGACTGGAGCCAAATAAGTTTCTCATATTGTGCCACATCCTGTATAAACATCTCTGCTTTGTGATAAGGATGAGTTCTGTAGCTATGGAGTTCATAGGTGAGGAGTGGAAGAAAGCACCAGTCATGGTAATTAACAAGGTAAGGGGCTCTGGGAACTCTCATCCTGCCTCTGAAGCTGATAAGCACATCCCCAGCATTGAATAGCTACCAAGCTTCGAGTTCAGGCCCAGGAGTGCCTTTGCGCATTGGCCTTATGATGGTCCCTGTCTTAAAACCATAAAATGTGTTTGAGCTGGGGTGGTGGTGCACACCTATAATCCCATTACTTCGGAGGCTGAGACAAGGATCACAGCAGGCTCAAAAAGGGCTGTGGGTATAGCTCAGAGATAGAATGCCCCTGGATTCAGTCCCCTGTACCATCACCACCACCAAAAAAATAAGTTTGGATTTCACGTTTGTCATGAAACGACAAAATATGTTTAATGAGGTCAAATACTTCTTTACACCAATAATATGTGTTCAGGTTGAGTTAGAATCCAGGCCTAAAGGCCTTGTCTCTGCTTAGGCAATTTAAATGGTTTTGATCTCTGATTAAAGGTTGTAATTCAGCTTCAGACTTAATCTATTAACTATCATTTTCTGTGCCCTGTACAATTTTGCCTTGGAATATGAAGCAAAGAGCTACCATAAAAGGGGAGCAAAACACAACTTTTTTTTTTTTTTTTCCTTATTGTTGTAGTACTGGGGATTGAACTCGGGGGAGTTCTACCTCTGAGATACACTCCCAGCCTTTTTTATTTTCTATTTTGAGACAGGGTCTCGGTATATTGCGGGGGCTGGCCTCAAACTTCCAAGACTCTCCTGTCTCAGCCTCCAGAATACTGGGATTATAAATGTTCCGCCAAAGTCACAACCTTTTTTATTTTTATTTTTTTTACTTTTTGGAGGTAGGGATTGAACCTAGGGGTTCTACCTCTGAGCTACACCCCCAGCTCTATTCTTCCCCCTCCCCCTCCTCCATTTGAAACAGGGCCTTAGGAAGTTGCAGAGGGTCTCACTAAGTTGCTGAGGCTGGCTGGCTTTGAACCTGTGATCCTTTTAGCCTCCCAAGTACTGGGATGACAAGTGTGCACCACCAGGCCGGGCACAACTTTTTAACTGGACAAATCTTTGTATCCCCAGCCCTACTTCATCCTTACTGGCCTTTACATTGCCTCCAGAGCCTACTACATCTTTTTATTAACAGATAATATAGGTTGGACGTGAAGTGGCCTTCCTAATTACTGCCAATTATTTTACTCATTCCAACAGGAATAACTTTTTGGTAGGAAACTAAATTCCTTAATTAGGTGGGAATGAAGTCAATTCACCTGTGCGTCCCACATCTCGCTAGACAGGGGAAGACATTGTTCTCTGTGCACGTATGAAGTGGAGACAGGACAGGTCCGGCCAGCAGGAGGTGGCCTTAGAGCTGTGTCTTCTGTTTCACCGAGGGACTCTGCCGCGTGTTTGGTTTTGCCTTGGGTGGTGGCGCGGGGGCAGTGGAGCCACGCGACGCGGTGAAGTGGTCGGCGGGCGGCGGTGGCGGCGGCGGCGCGCCTGCCCTTCCCCGGCCCCGCGGCGGCGCGCCTGCGCGTCCCCGCGGCCGCCCCCGGCGTCAGAGGAGGCGGGCGCCCGCGCGGTGACGGCGACGCCCGCGGCCCCCGAGCGCCACTCGCCAGCGCCACTCGCCGCGCGCCCGCGAGCCGGTGACCTCGCCGCCCCGCCTCGCCGCGCAGATGGCCCAGGCGAAGATCAGCGCCAAGGCCAACGAGGGCCGCTTCTGCCGCTCCTCCTCCATGGCCGACCGCTCCAGCCGCCTGCTCGAGAGCCTGGACCAGCTGGAGCTCAGGTGCGCGGGGACGCCGCGGGCGCGAGGGCGGGGGCGGGGGGCGCAGCCCACGTGGAATTCTGGAACCTTCCGTGGGGTCCCGCCGGCCTCGTACTCTTTGCCCTTAGGCGCTTTTAAGGGAGACGGCGGTTTCCAGTGACTCCTGCCTGGTGTGTTATAAGTTTATTTGCTCCAAAGCACTCTATAGCAAAAAGGAAAAGGGGGAAATCCAGGAATCCCTCGGAGAGCAGGAGGGCCGCGGGATGGAGGGCAGCTGGGTACTGCGCTTGGTGCACTGGAGCCATTCCAAGCCCCCTCCGTCCTAGCCGGGCACTGTGCGGAGGCATTCCGCTAGTCTGGGTATTTACTGCACCTCCCCACGAGACGCCACTGCTGACACCTCTAAAAAGTGCGAGTCACCGGCCTGGAGCCTGAAAGATTGTCACAACTTTCCTCCTCTATCCCTGCTCACAATTGTATACAGTTTCTAAAGAGTTGGATGTTAGTGTGAGGAAGACTTTTTCCCTCTGATAGTGTATGAAAATTTTATGTACTTCCCGTAAACGCCTTTTATAAAGTTGCTGTGTGAATTTAAATTTTGTACAGGTATAAATAAAAGTCTTACAGTCTCCTGAAACTGTAGGATTTGGTTCCATAGTTTCCACCAGGTTCTGGATAAGTAAAGGAGTAATGTGAGCCAAAAAGCTTAAGAAGGATTGCCTGCCTGTCTTTATCTCCCTGCTGCGTTCTCTACCAAAACGCCAGGGAAATACATTGATAACAGTAGTATCTCTTAACATTTGAAGCATATTACTGCTGGGAGAAAAGAGCCAGAAAGTGAGAAATTTTCCACCACCCACAACAATTCCATGGATGGCAACAGATAGAGAAACCTGAAGAGAGAAGTAATGCTGCCTGACGGGTTTCCCAAAACTAGCTCATACTTTAGGCGTTCAACTCCCAGAGAAAGCGAGACTAGCGAGATAACTGGAGATCGAGATAACTAGAGTTCTGGGCAGCCTTGGCTACTTTAGTCCCTGAGAAGAATATGTCTCCTTATGTAGCATTATAACATCCAAGGTCTTCAGAGCTGTGAGAGCAAATTCTCAACCATGCCAGTCTCTCTCCCTTAGAAGAAGAAGAAAAAAATTCCTTCAAGCTGAGTCACTGTCCTCAAACTTGAAGGAATACCTCACATGTGGTAGGTATAGAAGCACTCGAGTGCTCCTCTTTAAAAGAAAGCCTCTGCTTTTGAGTATTTATATTCTACTGTTTGATTAATATAAAATGAATTCTGATTAGTGCACATAAGTGATTAAATTGCAGCTTGCTTAATTAACACTTGCACTGAGGAGGAAAGTCTGACTAATAAACATCTAATTGTTCATTTCAAGGACTTTTCTATTCTTAAAAAAGTATTACTGACTGAAAACTAAGGCTGTATTTTAGGAGGTAAGCAAAAATAGAGAAAAATATAATGTTGCTCCTGTTAAAGTTTTGTTTTGTTTTATTTTTATTTTATTTTATTTATTTATTTAATTTTGTGGTACTAGGGATGGAACCCGGGAGCATAGTACCTCTAAGCTACACCCTTAGCTCTATTTTTATCTTTATTTTGAAACAGGGTCTCACTAAATTGCATAGAGCCTCACTAAGTTGCTAAGGCTGGTCCTGAACCTTCCATCCTCTGGTTTCAGCCTCCCAAGTACTGGGATGGATGGCAACATTTGTTTTTGTTTGTTTGTTTGTTTTGTGAACCCTGTAGGCAATCAGAGACTAGATTCATAGCTGGCCTCCCAGTACTTGGGAGGCTGAGACAGGAGGATAGCAAGTTCATGGCCAGCCTCAGCAATTTAGTGAGGCCCTCCACAACTTAGTAAGACCCTGTTTCAATAAAAAAATAAAACAGAACTGGGGTTATATAGCTCAGAGGTAGAATGCCCATGGGTTCCATCCGCAGTACCACCAAAACAAAACAAACTAGATTCATGCCCAGGAGAAGATTGATTTTTTTTGTGTGTGTGTGTGATACAGGGGTACACCACTGAGCCCATCTTCTTGTTTCCTTTAAAAAGTCAATCTCCTGTAGCCAGGCGTGGTGGCACATGCTTGTAATCCCAGTACTTGGGAGGCTGAGACAGGAGGATTGCAAGTTCAAGACCAGCCTCAGCAACTTAGGCCCTCTGCAACATAGAGAGACCCTGTTTCAAAATAAAAGAATAAAATACAGCTAGGGGTGTAGCTTGGAGGTAGAATGCCCCTGGTTTCCATACCCAGTACACACACACCCCAAAAAAAGGAAACATAAAATTCATATCTAATTTTATTCGAATAGTTTGATTTCATATTAAGTAGATGAATATAGTAGTGAATTGGGTAAAGTAAATGTTAGTTTGTTCTTAGTTCTACAACCACACTTATTTGGTTGATTGTGAAAGGAACTTCTTCCTATTTGAAACTGTAAACAGGATAATACCAAATGCTTTGTGACTTGGAGTATGAACTGCCCTATATGATGCTTAAAATGCCTTAAAATGTTTGGCCACATCCTATAGACTTAAAGAATTTCCATTTGTTTCTAATACTTTATTATTACACTGGCCCTTAAAAATCCTTTTAAAAAAATTACAGTATCTCGTCTCCTTTATTGTTTCCTTCCCCCTAAAGAGATGATTCCTTTCTTTCCCAGTTTTCATGGAGTCTAAATTTTGCATTTGTCAGTGGCTCAAGACGCCCTGCTTATTGTTGTTACTTTTAATAGTAATCATAATTTATAAGTATCGCATGTTAGCATTTGTTCATTTAATAAGCCCTGACTGCTGGGTGTGGTGATACATGACTATAGTCATGGTACTTGGGAAACTAAGACCAGAGGATCACAGATTTGAGGCTAGCCTCAGCAACTTAGCGAGACTCTGTTTCAAAATAAAAAATAGAGCCCTGTGTCCAAATAAAAGAATAAAATAAGTCTGGGGATTTAGCTTAGAGGTAGAATGCCGTGGATTCCATCCCCAGTACCACAAAAAAAAAAAAAGGAATAGGTATTTCAAGTGATAATAGCTAGTCTACAGCAATAGGGCCTTAGGCAAGCCACTTAAATCACTCTGGAACTCAGTTCCCACATTTCTAAAAGAGATAATGCATTCTCTCCTACCTCAAAGGGTTTTGTAAGTTTTAAATGCCAATGTATATGGAAAGTGCTCTTTTAAATTATAGGCTATAACATGATATGAACTAGGAAGCCATCTTGCTCCAGGAGTCCAGGAACACTGGCACACCCTAAGGAGAAACTTAAAGCCAGAGGAACGATTCAGTTACCCTACTCAACCCTTCATTTCCTGGCTGAGCTGGATCTGGGAAGGGGGCAGAAGACACTGTGATCAGTTTTGGGAAATGTGCTCCTAGCCATTTTCCCATTTCTGCCATTTCTTCTCTGCCAGTCTCCAGTACCCATCTCCCAAACATCTTGCTCACCTCGGTGAGCCTTCCAGGAGTCACCCACACCTGGCACACACTGGGCATTCAATATTCACTGAATCAAAGACCAGTTTATTTTTATTTTGTGGTACTAGGGATTGACTCCAGGGGTATACTCTGAGCTACATCTCCAGTCCTATTTTATTTATTTTGAAACAGGGTCTCACTAAGTTATCCTGCGCACTGGCATTAAACTTTGCAATCCTCCTGTCTCAGCCTCCTAATTCAAATTGAATTTTTGTTCAGGGGAGGATTTTTGAGTGCTATGTGCATGTATGTCTTTATCAATCTGAACTTCATCATGATGTATGATTACAATGTACCAGTAAAGATAAATGAATTGTCTCCTCTTTCAGTAAAATCACATATTGGTCCAACATTTTGAAGCAGGACATATCTTAAGAAAATTCAGGTATCAAGTATTAAGAGTCTAGAGAGCCAGTCTTCCTGTGTTCAAATTTGAAGTCCACTATTCTCTAGCTGTGTGACTTTAGACAAGTCATTTATTTCTGAGCCTCAGTTTCTCATCTGTAGAACGGAGATAATACTATTCTACAAAGCCAGGGCTCTTCCTTTTTTGGTACTAGGGATTGAACCCAGGGGTATTCTACCTCCGAGCTACACCCCCAGCCCTATTTTTTTATTCTTTATTTTGAAACAGGGTCTCGCTGAGTTGCGGAAGGCCTCACTAAGTTGCTGAGGCTGGCCAAGAACCTGAAACCTCTGGTCTCAGCCTCTCAAGTACTGGGATTACAAGCATGTGCCACCATGCCCAGCTCCACCCATTCCTTTTTTACAGCACTATCTTGATAGTGAATGAAATTTAACATTTTGATGATTAGAAAAACCTTTCAGAAATTTTACACTGACAAAAATACTTAGTGAACATTGTAGTAACCTTTTGATACATAAGTATCAAATAAGAGGACTATGAGTTTAAGAACCTGTTTTTTTGTTTTGTTTTGTTTGCGGTACTAGGGATTGAACTCAGGGGCATTCTACCTCTGAGCTATACCCCCCAGTCCTATTTTTTATTCTTTATTTTGAAACCGGGTCTCACTAAGTTGTAGAGGGCCTCACTAGGTAGCTGAGGCTGGCCTCGAACCCAGATCCTCCGGTCTCAGCCTCCCGAATGCTGGGATTACAAGCATGCGCCACCACACCCGGCTCAAGAACCTGTTTTTGAAATTACTTCTTTCACTTAAGTCCATGGTATGACCACTTGCCATTTGTTCTCCATTTTGTGAAAGCACAATTCTTGTTATTAATAAATGAGCTTGTGGTCCTGATAGTAAGAATCTATTAGCCACTATGAAGCTAATGTCTGTCAGCATCAATTCTAAACACATCGTATATACTAATTCATATATATTAACATCACACGTTTTCATTTATATATGTGTCACTGCTACCACTCAGTGTTAAACTTTACTTCTTTCAGTCTCACCCGCCAACTCGTGATTAGTGATTATCTCTCTTTCATAGGTGAGGAAGTTGTGTAAATATTCAAAGCCATGCACTAGTAAGTGAATGCACCAGTATAGTTTCCACCTCTCCTAAATCTCTACTAGTTTGTCCTTTTTTTTTTTTTTTGAGGTACTGGAATTGAACTCAGGGGCATTCCAGTCCCCCTTCCCCCCTTTTTTTTCCTTATTTTTTGAAGCAGGGTCTCACTAAGTTGCAGAAGGCCTAAGTAGCTGAGGCTGGCTGCAAACCTCCTGTCTTAGCCTCCCAAGTACTGGGATTACAAACATGCGCCACCACACCCAGCCAGTTTGTCCTTTTGATACCCAGGCTGCAGAGGTTTGTATGGTGCCAAGATTTGGGGACTACCTGAACATGCCTGTGCTACAGTTTGCCCTCAGGAATATTCTTCTGATTTTTTTTTTTTTTTTTTTTTTTTTTTTGTCAAAGCCTGCTTAGTTGTGATTTGATGCAGTTTTCCAGGAACACAGCCCAGACCAGCCTAGATGTGAGGATGAATTCTTCCCCAATTTGGACATGTAGCTGCTTCCAAGATTTGCTAGTAAATACAGAACTGCCCCTTGCTACCAAGAGAAGTGTTGTCAGATGAGATATTAACAACTATGAAGGATAAAGTGAAATGGTTCAACATTTGTCTAACCAGCATTATAGATGAAAATAATAAAGAGGAAGGTAGGAAATATTCAGATATAATAGCTAAGAATGTTTTAGAACTAATAGAAATGCCATATAAAAAATGTAAGTTGAATTTAAGGACAGCAATAGCTGATAAACAGTACAGATAATACTCAAACTAAGTAGAGATCTAGGTTCAACTTTTTTTTGGTGTGTGTAGTACTGGGGTTTATGAACCCAGGGGCAGTGTCCCTCTGAACTATACCCCCAGTCCTTTTTTTATTTTCTGTTTTGAAATGGTTTCACTAGGTTGCTAAAAGTCTTGCTATGTTGCTGAGGCTGTCCTTGATCCTCCTGTCTGATCCTCCCAAGTACTAGGATTACAAGTATGCATCACCACACCCCTCATAGGTTCAGCTTTTCAGCTTTTTTTTTTTCTTTCTGTGGTGCTAGGGATTGAACCCAAGGGCATTCTACCTCTGAGCTACACCCCTGGCCCTATTTATTTTATTTTTTGTGAAACAGACTCTCACTGAGGTGCTGAGGGCCTCGCTAAATTGCTAAGGCTGGGCTCAAACCTACAATCCTCTTGTCAGAATCTCCCAAGTACTGGGATTACAGGCATGCACCACAACACCCAGCTTAGGTTCAGCTTGCTTGCTCTCTCTCTCTCTCTCTCTCTCTCTCTCTCTCTTCTTTCTTTTTTTCTTTCTCTTTCGTACTAGAGATGGAACCCAGGGGCTTTCTACCTCCAGGCTACACCCCCAGCCCTATTTTATTTTAATTTTTTTTGGAAACAGGGTCTCACTAAGTTGCTGAGAGCCTCACTAAGTTGCTGAGGCTGGACTCAAACCTGTGATCCTCCTGTTTCAGCCTCCCAAGTGCTGGGATTCCTTTTTAAGAAAAAATTACACATGATGTCCCTATACTAGACATATAAACAGTGCCAAAGGAGGTATTGATTGTCCGGAGATAGAGGAAGGGTGGGTTGCTAAGGAAACTGTTCTTGCCAAAGGAGTACTGGGTTTTGGAGTATCACTTCATAGATAGTGCCAGGGAGACACAGAGTATTGTAGGAAGAGGGACTAGCAAATGGCAGGCCCATGATGCCAAACCCTCCTGGAATCATACATTCTGAAGAATGACATTTTTCTTTTCTATGGAATGAAAAAGATAAATATAATAATGTATATAAGAAATTCGATAAAAGATGAAATCTGTTTTTCAGAGGGAAAATTCCCTGGCAGTTTCTATTATGTATAGAAAAGCCTTGTGAAAAACAAAAAGAATCCCCCATAAAACTTGAGTTCTTATTTTGTCTCATTTAATGATAAAATATTTTCTTTATATGACAGATATAAGGTTTTTCTAGGCTGTCTCCTTTAAATCTGCTTTGTTAACAGCTCCACAAACTTATTATTGTAACTTCTTATTGTAAACGAAACTTTCCTTTTTAGGACAGTATTCAATTCTCTTTGTCATCTTACATTTGAATACAAACTCATGTTGAGTTGAAAAACTAACCTCTTCTTTCAGCATCTTCTCATTTACCAATCATATGATTCTTCCATGTCATTTATCTAAGTATTGGAGGCATGGTTTATGTTTTTAGTGTAAATGTTTCATATTAGTGTCAACAGTCTCTTTCATATGCCTGGATCCCTAGCTTATCTGTCAGACTTTGCTCATTTAAAATATTTGAGTAAACATGAGTGGCGCTGGAAGAGGGCCTGATACTGTATTGCTTCTGCCTTGTGGAATATTGTACTTGATTGTGTTTTCCAGCTAAATTTATCACAGTAGGTTCTCACCAGCTCTTTGTTCTTACTGGCTCTTGTAAACACAGAGTTCCACATATACTTCATATCTTAAAGAATAAAGCCACGCTGTGGTTTACAGCCTATCCATGCTATTTTGGGTCTAACAGGTGGGTGATAGCTGGGAGAAGAGCTGGGGTGAGGGGACCTTTTATAGGACTGACAGGTGCAGATTTAAGGCAGCAGTCTGGATGAGATTTCCCATGATCTTGTATTTTTAGGATCATCCAAATTTTGCGGATAAGTCTGACACTACCTCATTTTGCAAAAATTGGCAACTTATTTACTGGAGCTTATCATAAGAGAGTGCTCTGGAAATAGGGAACTTTTAAATATGCAAGTTATTTCTTTGCTCTTGCTTTCATGATTCTCCAGCCTAGTTCTTGGTAAGTGGTATGTTGGTGTATATGTGCACAGTGCATTTGTGTGTAGTTTAAGGAGGCAGGAAAAGAAGTGCTTCTGTAGGTTTTTTTTTTTTTTTTTTTTTTTTTGTGTGTGTGTGGTACTGGGGATTGAACTCAGGGGCATTCTACCTCCGAGCTATACATACCCCAGCCCTATTTTTTATTCTTTATTATGAAACCAAGTCTCACTAAGTTGTGGAGTGCCTCACTAGGTAGCTGAGGCTGGCTGGGAACCCGGATCCTCCAGTCTCAGCCTCCCGAATGCTGGGATTACAAGCGTGCGCCACCACGCCCGGCTTGTGCTTCTGTAGTTTGATCAGGGCTTTATACCAAAAACCTATAGAAGCTTTCCGCTTTGAACTTGGGAAAAGGCAAAAATTCCCTGAACACCACCATTGTTTAATATGGTACCAGAAAATCTTAGTATTATAAAGAAAAAATAAGCAATTGGCCTGGAAAATAAAAAAACTATCATTTTTGCAGATGATGGGATCATTAACCTAAAGGAACCAATAGAACCAACAGACCACTAATTAAGTGTAAATCAAGTGCCAGTTACAAGTCTAACCTATGAAAACAGCATTTCTCGAACCAACCGTAATTGACTATGAGATATAGTTGAAATTATTCATAATAGTAATAATATCCACAAAGTATCTCAAACACTCAAGAGTCCAAAAGGCTACAATGAAAAATATTTCAAAACTTTAGTAAAGAATATAGAAGATCTAAATAAATGAGATGTATCACACCTCTAAATGAAATGACGATATTAAAGCTGTCAAATTTCTCCCAATTCTTTGAGAAACATAGTAAACTTGCCAGAGTTTATATGAAGGAATGAAGGTCCATAAATAGCTAAGTTATCTTTAAAGATTGAGGGGGTACTGCTCTACCAAATATTAAGACATAATAATTCAAGGCTGATGCTGTTTAAATAATGGATATTGCTGGACATGCTGGCACATGCCTGTACTCCCAGTATTTGGGAGACTGAGGTAGGAGGATCCAGGTTTGAGGCTAGCCTGAGCAACTTGGCGAGACCCTGTCTCAAAAAATAAAAGGGAGCCGGGCCTGGTGGCGCACGCTTGTAATCCCAGCATTTGGGAGGCTGAGACCGGAGGATCCGGGTTCGCGGCCAGCCTCAGCTGCTTAGTGAGGCACTCTGCAACTTAGTGAGACCCGGTTTCAAAATAAAGAATAAAAAATAGGGCTGGGGGTGTAGCTTGGAGGTAAAATGCCCCTGAGTTCCATCCCCAGTACCGCAAAAAAAAAAAAATAAAAAAAAATAAAAGGGTTTGAGGGTGTAGCTCAATGGTAGAGTGTTTCTGGGTTCAGTCCCCAGCACCCTCCCCCCCGAAAAATACAGACATACACACATATGTTAGGGAGAAGATGTATTATTTGGTAAATAATTTGGGGAGAAATGGCTATTTGGGTAAAAATAAAATCCACCACATATAAGAGTAGATTGTAAATTGTGCATTGTGGCACACACCTGTAATCCCAGTACTTGGGAGGCTGAGAGACAAGAGGATTTGAGGAGAGCCTCAGAACTTAGTGATACCCTGTTTAAAAATAAAAAATAAAAAAATGAAAAGAGCTGGGGTTGTAGCTCAAAGGTAGAATGCCCCTGGGTTCAATCTCCAGTACCCCCCCCCCACACACAAGTGGATTGTAGTAGTCTGAACACATAAATATGAGAAAGGTAAAACTGTAAAGTCAATGGAGGAAAATGTCTTATGACCTAGGGGTGGGAAAGACCATTAGGCAAAACTTCAAAAGCATAAACTATAGGCAAAACAAACAAAAAAAGTGAATTGATGACATCAAGATAAGGATCTTTTTCTTAACTGCATTCAGTCCCTGGCAAGCACTTATAATCCCAGCTACTCAGGAGGCTGAGGCAAGAGGATCTTGAGTTTGAGACTAGCCTGGGCTACTTAATGAGATTTTATCCCAGGAAGAAAAAAAAAGAGAGAGAGAGAGAAAGAGAATATTTTTTCTGTGAAGGCCATCCCAGACAAAATTCACAAAGGACGAGAGAAGACAATTGCAGTGTCTGTTGCCAACAAGAAATTAATATCTTGAGTATGCATATTTGCATTGAGGCCCATCAGGGGACGTGTAGTTACTGAAGTGCCTGAGACCTGAGTGTTCAGCTCCAGGAGAATGGGGAGGTAACATCAGATGGGTATACGCATGGACTACTATGCAGCAGTCAGCAACTACTGCTGAAATGAACACCCAGAAACCTGGTTCTAAATAACGCTGAGTTGAAAAAACAAGCAACAAGCCGTGCGTAGTGGCGCACGCTTATAATCCCAGTACTTGGGAGGCTGAGACAGAGGATCGCAGGTTGAAGGCCAGCCTCAGGTACTTAGTGAGGCTCTCTGCAGCTTAGTGAGACCCTGTTTCAAACAATAAAGACTAAAAAATGGGACTAGGGGTGTAGCTCGGAGGTAGAATGCCCCTGGGTTCAATCCCCAGTACCACAAAAAACAAAAACAAAAAACAAAGAAAAGAAAAAACAAGCAACAAAAAACCAGGGTGAGATATAAGTGAAAAATATGCAAATAATGCAGATTTTATAGAAACAAACAGATGAACACTAAGTACAACAATCCAACAATCACCCTCCGAGTAGGGAGGAAAGTTGGAGCGTAGCAAGTAGGTAGAAAAGAATTAAAAAATAGAATCATTCTTAAAAAGGAATAAAGAATTTTTAAAAAGTGTTCCTAATCATCTTAACTTGGACTGAATGAGAAATGAAGAAAATTAGCAGGAAGAGCATCATCCATATACTGACTGTCCCACTTTCTCAATGTACGTAGGGTGGAAGCTTTGAGAGAAGCTGCGACTGCAGTTGAGCAGGAGAAAGAAATCCTTCTGGAAATGATCCACAGTATCCAAAACAGCCAGGACATGAGGCAGATCAGCGACGGTGAGAGCCATTCCCAGGGAAGGACTCCTTTTATGCTGCTTAAGGGGTTTGGGAGAAGCATGGGTCCGTTTCGCCTGATTCTTGCTTGTGGCGCTTGGCTTCAGCCTTTAATGTAAGACTCAGAGAGCAGCTGCGGCTGTCACTTACCATGGAGATCACTGTTCAGGTTCGCTCCCTCCCCCAGACCATGGCTGGGAGTGATGGGGCCTGTGAACTCCAGGAGAGCTCCCTGCAACAAGGCCATGCCATGCGCTCCACCGCAGCTCTACACCCCAACTTCAGGTCTGATGAAGTCGCTGGACTGCAGGGTTTAAGAGCAGAGGATAGGGTGAGAGTGGAGGCAGAGAAGTAAAGAGCAAAGGAGTAATTTACAAAGAGAAGAAATGGAGAAAATTCAGAGAAAAGGTAAATTATAGGATTAAAAAAAAGTGTTAAAAGTGTGCTGTGATCTGCGATCTCTGTGTGAGGAGCGTGCCTGCCCGTGGCCACATTGCTGGTGAGATAAGCAGTCTAACTCCAGACCCAAATGGTTGCACGTTCACAGTGGGGCCTGATCCAGCCTGGGTCTTCACCATCCTGGCCAAACATCAACAGATTAGGAGGGAATCATAGACTAGGACAAGGAGGTTGCTCACTTCTTCAGATAAATCATGAAATGCTGACACAGCGCTTACTGTCATTGCCTTCTTGTGCAAGCCAAGCCTTAGTTAGACCTGTGGTCAGCTTCAGGCTACCTGGAAAGGGTGAAATCAGTGCCTGTTTTTTTGTGTTTTTTTTTTTTCGGTACTGGGGATTGAACTCAGGGGCATTCTACCTCCGAGCTATACCCCCAACCCTATTTTTTATTCTTTATTTTGAAACAAAGTCTCACTAAGTTTTGGAGTGCCTCACTAGGTAGCTGAGGCTGGCTGCGAACCCAGATCCTCCGATCTAAGCCTTCCAAATGCTGGGATTACAACCCGGCAGTGCCTGGTTTTGAGGCCAGCTTATCCTCTACTGTCATTGCTATGACTTCTTTGTTTATTCTTCTGTGGTGGTAGGGATTGAACCCAGGGGCATTCTCCCTCCAACTACATCCCCAGCCCTATTTTATTTTTTATTTGGAAATAGGGTCTTGTTAAGTTGCTGAGAGCCTTGTTATGTGGCTTCGAACCTGGAATCCTCTTATCTCAGCCTCCCAAGTACTGGGATTAACAGTCATGCACCACCACACCTGGCCTTGCTATGACGTCTCAGCCAAAATTTGGGACAGAGGAGCCTTATAAATAACGCACATCCTATGTGGGCAACCTAATCTCTGTGTTAACACTTCATTGCCACTTCCCAGTTACAAATGCAAACGTACACACATTTATGCAGACACTTGAACTTGAGAAGCCATCTGTATTTGCTGTATCCCGAGCGCAGAGATTTTCAGGGAGATGTATTCTGCAACTTTCCTCTGTAATCGAATGCTTCATCAGTTAATCTTGTATGCTATTGTTTTAGCTTTTACCCTGATTTCACAGAAGTGGTTGTAGAACATAAAGTTAGGCACAAAGAATGTTCTAGTGTTCTTGATGTGGATAAATGTGTGTCTCGTGTTGATTGATATGTCACAACTTTTTGTTTAGGAGAAAGAGAAGAATTAAATCTGACTGCAAACCGTTTGATGGGACGAACCCTCACCGTTGAAGTTTCAGTAGAAACAATCAGAAGCCCCCAGCAGCAAGAGTCCCTGAAACATGCCACGAGGATTATAGACGAGGTGGTCAATAAGTTTCTGGATGATTTGGGGAATGCCAAGAGTCATTTAATGTCACTGTACAGTGCGTGTTTGTCTGAGGTGCCGCCTGGGCCTGTGGATCAGAAGTTTCAATCCATAGTAATTGGCTGTGCTCTTGAAGATCAGAAGAAAATTAAGAGAAGACTAGAGACTCTGCTTAGAAATATTGAAAACTCGGACAAGGCCATCAAACTACTTGAGCATTCTAAAGGAGCTGGCTCTAAAACTCTGCAACAAAATGCTGAAAGCAAATTTAATTAGTCTTCAGACCTTAGGGCTCTTACAAATGATGTAAAAATGATAAAGTTCTATTTTATTTGAAACAATAACTAATTCTTTGTGTGAGGCATAACCACTTGATACTTACTGACAGCTGTTTCAGATAAGGAAAACAGTCCAGGGTCGATAGTTTTGCAATTAAAACTAGAAATATTTTAATTATCTAGAAATTTTTAGATTGAATTCTTGTCTTGTACTATGATCTAGCACTATATATTTTACTGTTTCGTGAATTAATACATAGTATGTTTGGGAAAATAAGTTAAACTTGAACCTAAAGTATCACTGCTTTTTCCTGGACTTTGACATGTGAAATACACAGGCACCTGGGGCATCAGCTGACATGAATCCCTTACCTTACACACACACACACACACACACACACACACACACACACACACACACACTTAACAAAGCACTGTGCTTGGAAGGATAAAATGAACCCTATCATAAGACCTTTCCCTGCATGCTCTCATTCATTTTTTAGACATTTGTATCAAATTACTTTGAATTTAAAGATTTATGCATCTTATACTATGAATACATTTTAATATACATGGAAGCTGGGTGTGGTGGCACACACTTGTAATCTCAGTATTTGGGAGGCTGAGACAGGAGAATTGCCAGGTTCAAAGCCAGCCTCAGCAACTTAACCCTCAGCAACTTACTGAGACCCTGTTTCAAATAGGCCTGGGGATGTAACTTAGGGGTAGAATGCCCCTGGATTCAATCCCCAGTACCAAAAAAAAAAAAAAAAAAAAAAATTACATATATATGTATATATGCACATATATACATATATGACATGACATAAAATATGAGAAAATTTACTACCACAATTATATATCCACTTGATTCTCAAATGCATTATTTCTCTAAAATTTGTTGTAACCTGCCTTTTATTTTCTTTAAATATGAAGTCTGTCACCTTTTTACAAAAGCTCTATTTTTGTGTAGTTGTACTGTAATTTACTTATCTAGTCCCCTCTTATTGGACATTGAGGTTGTTTCTGACTTACTGCTATTACTACAACATATTTATGTACATAGAGCTTTGTCTGTTTTTGATCTTTGTATAAATTCTCAGCATTGGGGTTTATTGGGTCAAAGGGCATATACATGTTTTCATGACCTAACACATATTTCTTTGTATAAAAGTTGTCAATTTATACTGTCTTCAGTAATTAAAAGGTAGCCAATTCACTGAAAATTTTCCAGCATTGAGCATTAAATTTTTTCTAACATTAGACTTATACCTTAATGCAGTTTGCAACGTTTACTAACCCAGTTGACTAATGAATTGATCTTTCCATTATAAATATTATAGAACACTTGTTAAAAGTTAACTAGTGCTATTTACAAAAAACCTCAACAACTTCCCCAAATACTACTTTGAAACAAATGCTTCAAACCAGTTTTTATTCTTTCCATGAAGATTAATTTTGTGTGTTGGGGGGGTATACTGGGGATTGAACCCAAGGGTGTTCTACCTCTGAACCATACCCCCCTTCCTATTTATTATAAAACAGGGTCTAAGCTGGTGAGGCTGGCACTGAATCCTCCTGCCTCAGTACTGAGGTTACAAGCATGTGCCATGCCCAGCCAAATTGATCTTATATATTTATATCTTAGTACAAACAATAGTGAGCTGAATGTTCTATACAAAAATCACCAAGCTGGTCCTTCTTAATGAAAAGCAATTACAATCTGAGGACATTCATGGTTGTTTTCTTTACTAGCCCCAGTGCTGCCTCATTAAAATTGCTTCATTCATGGGAAACATGAATTCTATCTGTGGTAACGAGCCTCGGTTCGTCAGCAGACTGAGTTGCTGTCATCAGGCTGTCAGATGAAATTTTTTTTTTTTGCGGTACTAGGGATTGAACTCAGGGGCATTCTACCTCCGAGCTACACCCCCAGCCCTATTTTTTTTTTTTTTTTTATTCTTTATTTTGAAACCGAGTCTAAGTTGTGGAGTGCCTCACTAGGTAGCTGAGGCTGGCCGTGAACCCGGATCCTCCGGTCTCAGCCTCCCGAATGCAAGCGTGCGCCACCATGCCTGGCTCAGATGAAATTTTTTGTGCCACCTTGTCCCCCCCCCCTTTTTTGTGGTACTGAACCCAGGGGCATTCTACCTCAGAGCTACACCTCCAGTCCTATTTTTTTAATTTGCATTTTATTTTTTTTACTGGTGCATTGTAATCATCATCTTTGTTAGGTACAAGCTAGTAGAGGCATACATGCACACATTTCTCCTTCCAGTCCTATTTTTTATTCTTTATTTTGAAACAGGGCTTCACTGAGTAGCTGAGGCTGGCCACGAACCTGCAATCCTCCTGTCTTAGCCTCCCAAGTACTGGGATTACAGGCGTGGGCCACCACGCCTGGCAGTGCCACCTTGTTCTTTACCAGTTTTGTGGAGATTAGGAAATGGATAATCAATTCTTCCTCAGTTTTTCAAACATTCGCTGTCAGCCTCTGCAAATGATTCTCATTCTGGGACATGCCCCGTTCCCCCACCCCAAGCAGACATGCCCCTTACCCCCCTCCCCAAGCAAGTACTATGCACAGCGACAGAACAGTGAATGCAGGTGTCATCTGCTTTTGATGCAGCTTAGTCGAACACTCATCACAGTGCTCAAAATTCAAGGTGGTCAATTAATGGAGACTTCTGTTTCACCATTTTTTAAAAAAATTTTGGTACAGGGTACTGGGGATTCCACCCAGAGGTGTCCTACCTCTCAGGGTACTGGGGATTCCACCCAGAGGTGTCCTACCTGATTTCATTTGTTAGTTTTGAAATGGTCTTGTTAAGTTGCTCAGAGTCTTGCTAGGTTGCTGAGACTGGCCTTGAGCCTGTGATCCTCCTCTCAGCCTCCCAAGTACTGGGATTACAGGTGTGCACTACCATGTGCAGCTGCTTCAACATTTTAAAACTGGAAAGTAGAAATTACCAACCACTGGAAGCAGCAGAGTATTTAGCAAACTGAAAAATGTGCAGTGATTTAAATTAGGAAACATCCATTTGTCCCTTTCAAATGACCGGCTGTGATAAATGCTGATACATATTTGTGATGCTATTTTTGAAAGCTGGATTTTACAATTATCCAAATACACAAAATAAGGTAAAAGAAGTGAGAATCTTGAAAAAGAAGGCAACAAAGACACAAGTGAGCTCGAGCTTAACTATTTCCTATTTTTGTGTGTGTCTACTCATACCAAGCAAGCAAAATGACAATGTACGAAACAAAACACAAGACACCTGCAAGAAGACCTGCCATGAGCTCCCACCCCCACCTCTTCCCAGCAGAAGACCCCAGGCACATAATTTAACTTCTGCGGCTCTCTGCCCTTCCCAACTATAAATAACAATAGTAATGCTCCTCTGAGTTAGGCAGTGTGAAAGATCCCGTGTACTGAGCAGTGCCTGACACACAGGAAGCACAAAAAGTTAGAAATCGGATGTTCTGCCTAATATGCGGAAGCTAGAGAGAAAGTGAGTCATAGGAGGGACTCAAAATGAAGGAGAAATCTTAGAGGAGCAAAAGATGCAATCTAACTGAAGTTCAGTGAAGAGGGGAGGGAAACACCCTAAATGCACGTGACGTATAGTCACAAACATATCAAAATCAATCACTAAGCCCAACATGAGGGAGAGGGGAGGGAATGGGGTGGGAATTGGGGAAGGGCTAAAGGAGTGCTGTATGTATGTATGTATGTATGTGTCTACCAGCTTGTATCTCATTAAGATGTAAGATTACAATGCACCAATAAAATTACATATATATATATATGTATAGACACACACACACACACCACAGAACAAAGTAAATGTGTTAATATTTGGGAGCCCAAAGCCTCAAAACAAAACTCAGAAGACTAATACTAATGACATTTTAAAAGAAATCTGGTTTCTTTTAAAATTATTTAAAGCAAAGTTCTACTAAGTTGTATTAAATAACCACTACCAATAAAATGAGTAAACACTGGCAAAGTATTGGAAATATATTTTTAGGGTACTATATTTTTAAAGAAGCCACATTATACCTTCTACTACTTAGGTTCCACACTGTTGATACACATCACACACAGCACACCAACTTCTAGATTTGAAACACATTTATTTTTTTGATTATTGAAATTCATCTTCACTGAAATTTAAGTCAAGTAGAATATTTTAAATTAAGCTCAAGGGCATATCTGCCACCCAATATGAATATGTGCAAGTGGATTTCCACTTAAATTTATAAAAGCATTATTTATTAGTAACAAAAATATAGAAAGGGTTTAGTTTTCCTTTTAATCCAGAGTTTTTATTTTTAAAATATCATTTATCTACATCCTACTATAGATATTTCAAGAGAAAAACAAAAAGAAACACTAGCTAATAAAGATAATTACAGCCAAATAACCCAGTCATCAGGGAGCTTGATGACTGGGTATTCCAGAGTCCACTGTGGTTCTAAATATTTTTTGTTTACAAATAAATTGACTCATGGTAGATTTATATTTTATATGTAAAAGCCTAGAGAGTAACAATAAAACATAATCATCAATAATAACAGTAGCTACTATTATTGTGTGTGTGGTACTGGGGATTGAGCCCAGGGGCATTCTACCTCTAATATATACCCAGACCAATTTTATTTTTTGTTTCAGGGTCTCACTAGGTTGCTGAGTCTTGCTCTGTTGCTAAGGCTGTCCTCGAACCTGCAATCCTCCTTGCCTCAGCCTCTCATGAACTGAGGTTTACAGGTGTGCGCCACCAGGCCCTGTCATCATAAACTATCAAACTGAATAAATTTACCTGTTTATTAAATGCGCAGTGAAGAACAAGCTGTCACCCCATTAGTTCCTTTTGTTTTCCAAGAAATAGACACACCAGTGATACATCAACAGGAGCATTTCAGCAGGTCACCAGTAACAATTTCAAAGGCTTTGAAAAGGATACTGAGAACAATATCTTACATTAAAACAGTATAACAGTTTAAGTTGGGACAGTAGATTCTAAGGCCAACTCGTCATTCTAAGATCTTTAGAAAAGGACTCAGTCCCTAAAGTTGCAGGCACAATGGAATACGCATTACTGAGAGTTCTTAGCACTGCATTACCAACTTTGGAACAATCATCTAACTTCACAAGGAGGAAAGTCACTCTTTCTCTCCTTTTGGTAGTGTTGACTTTATTTTGAAAAAAGTACATGTGTGCTATCAACTTTGGGTAGATAAAAAGGAAACCACTTAACCTGACTTTATTTAACTATATAGCCTTGTATGGGCTATTTCATATAATATTTAATTCATAGGCAGAGACCAAAAAACAAAAAGGAAACCTGAGGAATTCTGATATATGGCAATTATTCCCCTGCTCTATGTCTGTTTGCTAAAAAATAGCCATAATGTAAAAAAGAGTAGAGCACAAATGTACAATAACCTGGACTCTTGGGAAAGTTTTTCTTTAGTATCCATGGTTTCACTATAAATTAATGACAAAGTTATCTAAAAGATTTAAGAATCACAAAGGGAAAGTGTCAACTTTGAAGAAAACTTTTAGGATTTATAAACAAATTAACATATCACTGATTTTCAGACTATGGTTAGTGTAAAATATAGCAATGCAAAGTAAAACTTCAAATGTGTAACAAAGATCTCTCTAGTTCTTCTAAGACAAAAAAGGATAAAACCAAGTACATAAAATTATAGTACAATTATTAGAGGAACTACAACCATCATCGGAGACTGCATTTTTTATGTAGAAAAGTAACATACTTTTACTCACACACATTTAATATGAAACAGAACTCCAACACATTATAATAACAAGGGACTTTTCTGCTAATAAAGACTGTAAGACTATTTGTCACAAAATATATTTTGTGCAAAAATTAAAGAGACTGTATTTCAAGAGAGTAAAAAAGATGAATCACTAGCAGGTATCCATTGTGAGGAGCTGAGTTTTTTCCTCAACACTAATCCCACTGCCAGCAATGGGAGTAACAGCTGATGACATAAAAATAAACATTTTATATTACTTTGATATAGATAATGCCAGATTATTTCAACATTATGAAAAGCAAACATTCATTGACTAACCAGGACACACCCCAGGAAATAATTCTATCATATTCTCAACATTAATCTGGGCAGGAAAGTGAGAGTGATGCAGATGAGAAACTTAAACAAAGATAAAACATATAAGAGAAATACATAAAACATTTGTGAATTTAGTACAAATAGTGAAAAATGACATCATGACATATATTCCAAAAAAAGTTACTTTTACATATTTTGAAATCCTGTAAAAAACAGATATACTGAAAGGGATTTTTGCTTTGTTTTGTTTTGTTTTTTTGGCAGTACTGGGGATTGAACTCAGGGGCATTCTACCTCTAAGCTATAACCCCAGCCCTATTTTTTTTTTTTTTTTTTTTTTTTGTGGTACTGGGGATTGAACTCAGGGGCATTCTACCTCCGAGGTATACCCCCAGCCCTATTTTTTATTCTTTATTTGGAAACCGGGTCTCACTAGGTTGCGGAGTGCCTCACTAGGTAGGTGAAGCTGGCCGCGAACCTGGATCCTCCGGTCTCAGCCTCCCGAATGCTGGGATTGCAAGCATGTGCCACCACGTCTGGCTCCCTATTTTTTATTCTTTATTTTGAAACAGGGTCTCACCAAGTTGCGGAGGGCCTCACGAGGTAGCTGAGGCTGGCCGCGAACCCGGATCCTCCGGTCTCAGCCTCCCAAATGCTGGGATTACAAGCATGAGCCACCACACCCGGCTGAAAGGGGTTATTTATACATTAAAAATAAAACCACTGACAAATGATAATCAGTTTAACAGAGTTCATGAAATTATCTTTGTTTAGAAGGCTACTATCCCAGGTCATAAAACTTACACTCTGATACATCATTACATATTAGATCATTTCTTACTTTGTATGTGGTGCGGACAGCGCTCTTGAGAAAGTATTATACAAACAAAAAGCTATAGAAATTTTTAAGCAATAATTTTAAAATACCATACAAAAATATGTAAACAAAAGGATGCTTTGGAGCTGTAGAGCATTGTAAAATCCATAGCTTGGATTAGGACTAAAGATCATCTTTTGTGCCTTGTTAAAAATGGTTAGCATAATCTTAAAAATTCAAAGTTGGGTTCCCAGTCAGCAGCAAAAGGTGCCAGATGCCAAACACACTTTGCAGGCCTCTAGAGAGACCGCAGACGGGCCTTGCCGCCTTGAGACTTTGCTAACCTGCAATAGCATGAGCTCACCGTGCTTACAGTGGCCGCGCAGAAAAGGCTGTGCAAGATGTCTCACCAGGGGCATGCTCCAGCATTAAAGTGATTATAATCCTCTTTTATCTACACTGTCAGAGAAAAAACTGCTTTTTAAAAGACATTATAAACAATATGAATTTTGATAATAAAGCACTGTAAAAATTAGTATGATATTTTTGGCACGAAGCACATTTTAAGTCCAAGCTCATTTTGCAAAGTTTATGTCTGGAATTTCTTGTTTGAAAATAAAAACATACACAATGTGCAAAGGGTTTTACAAATGAATTAACTAGAAACTCTATATCCTTAAATACTGCATATACCTTCAGTTTGCTCCAGTACCAGATATCTGCATGCATACTTCCACAGTCTACATTTTACAAGTATTGCACAAGTAACATTGCCAAAATACACACTAATGCAGCTTGGCAGAATTCAGGGTTTACCTTTCAGCATTTTTTTCTCCTAAGTATTTAGATTCAAACGATTTTCCAGAAAAGCTAGACAACCAATTTCAGAAAAAGAATGCCTGCTATCTTTCCTTGATTCACAATATTAAAATTGAGCCAATATTAAAATATGTACCAATGAAGCATTTCATTTGTTTTCCAGCATTTAAAATTCGGCAAAACCAGTTTTTGATATTTCTTATTCCTTCAAAAACAGGAGAAGCTTCGTTGAATGTAAAAAAATTTAAATTAGTCCACAGGGCAGTAATTTTCCCACCAGAGGTCTCACTCTACATTCTGAAAAGCATTGCAGAGCAATATTTAAATCTGTCAGCTTTCAGAGAGCCATTAGGTGCAAAGTCTGTTAAACACTTGTAACATACTATGACAGCTGGATGTGTTTCTTAGTGAATTGCACAATATAATTCAACTTTTTCCCTCCCTAAGACATTTTAGGGTATGCTACAGCTGCTAAATGGATTTCTGTTTTTCTTGGTCCTTTGTTTGTTAGGTCTAAGATTGATGACGTCTCCACCATTAAGGGCACTTAAATTCTGACCGGAGTGACTTCCACCAGATGTATTAAAGACACCTGTATAAATTAAGGAAAAAAACAAAGATTGACTGTACAACTCAGTTACCTGTTACATCAGGTATATTAGTAAAATCAGAATAGTCTCAAGCATGTACAGTTGTTTCATTATTTATTTATGTTTTTGTTTTGTTTTGCTTTTTGAGATACTGGAGATTGAACCCAAGGGCATTCTACCTCTGAGCTAGACCTCCAGCCCTATTTTATTTTGTTATTTTAAAACACGGCCTTGCTAAGTTGTGGAGGGCCTCGCTAAGTTGCTGAGGTTGGCCACAAAGCTGTGATTCTCCTGTTTCAGCCTCCCAAGTACTGGGATTACAAGTATGTGCCAAAATGCCTGGCTGGTTTTTATTTTTGTATTGTAGTAAAACACAAACCACAACATTTAGTGTCTTAACCATTTTCAAGTGTACAGTGGTACACTCATGTTGCACTACGATCACCACCAGCCATCTCCATTAACTCTTTGCATCTTTAAAACTGACTCTATATCCATTAAACAATAATTCTCCATTCCCCCTCCCACATCCCCTGACAGTTACCATTCTACTTTCAGTCTCTATGACCTTGACTCCTTTATATAAGTGGAATCATATGGTGTCTTTTAGTGTCTGGCTTATTCCATTTAGCATATCTTCAAGGTTCATCCATGTTATAGCATACTATAGAATTTCCTTCTTTTTCAAGGATAATATTACATTATATGTATATATCACATTTTGCTTGTTCATTCATAAGTCAATGGACATTTTAGTATTCAAAATTTTAATCTTTTGCTTTTCATTTATGTGTGTGTGTGTGTGTGTGTGTGTGTGTGTGTGTGTGTGTGTGTGTGTTGCGGTACTGGGGATGGAACCTAGGGGCATTCTACCTCCAAGCTATAGCCTCAGCCCTATTTTTTATTCTTTATTTTGAAACAGGGTCTAAGTTGCGGAGGGCCTCACTAAGCAACTGAGGCTGGCCGTGAACCTGGATCTTCCGGTCTCAGTCTCCCAAATGCTGGGATTACAAGTGTGCACCACCACGCCTGGCCTGTGTGTGTTTTAAGATGGAGTCTCACTATGTTGCTCAGGCTGGCCTCTTACTTGAGATCCTCCTGCCTTAGTCTCCCAAGTGCTGGGACTCCCAGTGCACACCACTGCACCTAGCGCTGTTCCATTTATTTATTTATTTATTTACTTATTTTTCTTTTTTGGCACTGGGGATTTAACTCAGGGGCATTCTACCTCTGAGCTACACCTCCAACCCTATTTTATTCTATTCTGTTTTATTTTATATAATTTTTCTTTTTTGGTACTGGGGATTGAACCCAGGGGCATTCTACCCCCAAGCTATACCCCTAGCCCTATTTTTTATTCTTTATTTTGAAACAGGGTCTCACTAAGTTGCAGAGGGCTTCACTAAGTAGCTGAGGCTGGCTGTGAACCTGCCATCCTCCAGTCTCAGCCTCCCAAGTACTGGGATTACAAGCGTGGACCACCACAAACAGCTATGTTCCATTTTTTTTTTTTTTTCTTTTAATAGCTAATATAAGCTGGCAGATGCCTGTAACCCTTGCCACCTAGAAGACTGAGCAAAAGGGTCACAAGTTCAAGGCCTGCCTAGGCAGTTTAGCAAGACACTATCTCAAAATTTAAAAAAATAAAGTCAATACATATGGTACAAAAAGAGTCATAACTGAAGTCTCCTTTCCCCCCTAGTCCCTATCCCCACTTCACCTTCCCAGTTTTCTTCCCCTAAGGCAAACATGTTAGCAATTTCCCTATTTTTCTTCCAGATAAATTTTATCCATGTACAGGCAAAAATGCACATATATTCTTCTCTCTCCCTTCTCTGCCCAAACTTTGACATACTATACATACCGTTCTCCATCTTTTCACTGACAATTTATTTTTGAAATTTGGAATCAGATATCATTTTAATGACTGTTCTTATTAACTTTATCACATAACTTCCTCAAGAATACCTAATTTGTAGTTAAAGATAATAGTATTTGTGAGATTTTTATGTTAATAATATTGCATATGTAACAGCCAGTAGTAATTAATTAGGTGCTTCCTACTTAGGCTAAAAAAACAACATAAAAGTGGTGGATACCTGGGCGTAGTGGCACATACCTGTAATCCCAATACTTGGAAGACTAAGAAGGAGGATTGCTGGTTCACGGCCAGCTTCTGCAACCTAGCAAGACTCTCAGCAACTTAATGAGACCCTGTTTCAAAACAAAAAATAAAAAGGGCTGGAAGTGTAGCTCAGAAGTAGAATGCCCCTGGATTCAATCTCTAGTACCACGAAAAAAAAAAAAAGTGGTCTACATTAAAGAGATGAACTAAAGAAAGTATTTTACTATTATAGTTTCCATTTGAACTGTGCTGTTCACAAAATGTAATCTCCAGTTTATGAAGTATTTAGCATCCATGATAAACAAAACTCTGGGTTGAAAGACACTATCAAGGATACGAAGATGATTCAAGACCAGTTCTTTCCCACATGAAGTTTATAATTTAGTGAGATAAGACAATTTACAAATAAGTAATGCTATAAGATACTCTATGTTAAGTATCAGAAAGGAGACACAAGATTGAAAGGAAAGACCAATTACATCTAATTCATAAGAAAGTGAAACTACATGAAGAATGTGGAACTGGACGCAATGTCCTGAACTTAGATATCTATTCTGCTAGGAGAAAACCATGGAGGCTGTGGCTTCAGCCAGATATATAGCTGAGAGAGCTTTCTAGGTAATCCTAGAAGAATAAACGGTTTTTTTAAAGAATATGGGAAAGTGAAGTCATTCTTTTTTTTGCATCACTGGGGATTGAACTCAGGGGCATTCTACCTCCGAGCTATACCCCCAGCCCTATTTTTTGTTCTTTATTTTGAAACAGGGTCTCACTAAGTTGCAGAGTAGTGCCTCACAAAGTAGCTGAGGCTGGCCGTGAACCCGTGAACCCAGATCCTATGGTCTCAGCCTCCCAAATGCTGGGATTACAAGCGTGCGCCACCACGCCCGGTTCTCGAAGTCATTCTTGATAGAAGAAACAAACGAGCAAAAGTGAAGAAGAAAGCACTGGGCATGCTTTAGAAAGAGAAAGACTTCTGTAGGAATCAGCATATGGGTGCTTATAAAACATGGCTCAGAAAGCTACAGTTAGGATGGACACAAATGTCTTTAAAAGTTGGAATGAAGAAAATCTATCCATAGATTAGAAGAATGAGACCAAGAAGACCAGACCAGACAGAGGCTTACTACAAGTATCCTGTCTTGTTTTCACAAGGCATGGGAGATCTCTAATGGTAGGAATACATAAAATAAAAATGGTTAAAAAAAAAAAAAAAAAAAAGAGCCAGAACCAAGGAAAAAGCTGTTAAGTGATGTATGTGTTGATGTGTGTGAAGTGAGGGATGGAATACACAAATGAAGTCCTTAAGAGACTACATAGAGCTGTAGAACCAACAAATTTGGCTCTTATCTTCTTGGAAGCCAAAGTGCATGGTCAGTCAGTTATTGTAATAGAGCAGACAGCACACTTGCTCTTCTAGGAATGCTAAAGCTTTGCCGGTGTAGAAGATGTAAAAGAAAAAGACCCAGCACAGGTAATGAGAAGACAGTAGGAAAGGGAAAGGTAAGAGACAATACAAGTATAAAATCAGAAGAACAAGTATTATATCAAGGACCCTCATAGAAAGGACTTCTATCTCTTTTGTCTTTACGAATCAAATGGATTTAGAGAATCCAATAGTTAAAAAAAAAAAAAAAACCTTTTAACTGAATACAATTTTTAACAAGAGATACGATACGCTTTTTATTTTTATTTTTTTTTGGTGCTAGATTAAGCCCAGGGGCATTCTACCTCTATACTCCCAGCCCTATTTTATTTTTTATTTTGAAACAGGGTCTCACTAAAGTTGCCGGGCGCCTCACTAAGTTGTTGAGGCTGGCCTTGAAACTTCGATCCGCCTGTACTGGGATTACAAGTACTGTGCCACTGTGCCCGGGTGAGATATGATACTCTTAAATTTAACAATTACTAATCTAACACTTTTTATCATATTTCTTAAAGAAATGTTCATATTTCATAAAAAGTAAATATAATAATGAATAAAGAATAAATACCAGGTGAACATGGGATAAAACTTCCAGAATACTTACCAATTTTGTTACTACTTGAATGCATTAGTTCTGGATCCTCAGCTATTTGTTGTTTGAGTTTTTGAAGATATTTTTCAGCCAAATATTTAAAAACTAGAATAAATAAGGAATATCAGTATGATTTATACAAATAAACTATTTCATATTAAAATACTTATACCTACTACACAAATTTAAAATTAAGAAAGAGAAGCATTCAATCTAGTTAAAAATCCAACATTCAAAAATTACTTGAGCAATATCTGAAAAGAACCATGATAATACTAGTAAATGTATAGTGGTATTTTACTAGTAAAGAAATAATACTTGTAGACATTGATTCTTCCATTTTAAATATTTGAATACTAGTTAATATTTAACATCACTAAACTGACTCAGTCTTGCAAAAATATCTTTTTTCTTTTCTTTGTGTATGTGTATATGTGTGTGTTACAAAGGATCGAATCCAGGGGCATTCTACCTCTGAGATACATCCTCAGCCCTCATTTAATTCATATTTTGAAACAGGATCTCTCTAAGTTGTGGAGGGCCTCAATTAAGTTTCTGAGGCTGGCTGCAAATCTGTGATCCTCCTGTCTCAGCCTCCTACCTAGTGTTACAAGCATGTGCCACCATGCCCAGCTCATCCGCTTTCTAGGTGAAGAAAACCAGTCAGAATAAACACCCAAACAGTAATCTAGTTGCAGCCTAATTATCAACTCAGGAAGGAGAAAATTCAGTCTTCTTTCTCTAATCCTACTTTTTAAAACTGGGAAATATTATTAAGGTCTTTGTAACTACCATATCTACTACCAAGGAGTACTAAAACGTATCAGTAATTCTTAAAAGGAATGCATGAAAAATACATACATATATACTCACACATAAATAGATTAGATTTTTAAAGATAAAAACCTAAAACCAGCCGGGCGTGGTGGCGCACACTTGTAATTCCAGCATTTGGGAGGCTGAGACCGAAGGATCTGGGTTCGCGGCCAAGCCTCACCTACCTAGTGAGGCCCGCCACAACTTAGTGAGACCCTGTTTCAAAATAAAGAATAAAAAATAGGGCTGGGGGTATAGCTCGGAGGTAGAATGCCCCTGAGTTCAATCCCCAGTACCGCAAAAAACAAACAAACAAATAACAACAACAACAAAAACCCTCACCATGACTGCTAGGAGAATGGTAAGTACTCAAGGATATTAGTAAATAGGACTCTTAAGTCAAATAAGCTGAATGAATGGCCTTAAATTTCATGTATTGTTAGGTGGGGGGAAAAAAGTGTTCTCAAATTTTGTTTATAAACAACACAATAGAAAAAGTGTTAAGAATAAAACAAATTTCCTATTGCAATATATTCTAGTGATGTTATTTACCTTCATTCACATTCAGATCTTCCTTGACTGATGTTCTGTAGAATCTTAACTTTAACCTTTTTGCCAGCGCCTCAGCTTCCTCACTGCATAAAAAAGAAAAAAAAAATTTTGTGTGTGTGGGTGGGGTTGGAGGGGAGGTGGTTCTGGGGATTGAACCAGGGGCATTCTACCTCTGAACTACACCCAAAGCCCTATTTTATTTTTTTATTTTGAAATGAGGTCTCATTAAGTTGCAGAGGGCCTCACAAAATTGCTGAGGCCTGCAGAAGACCTGCAATCCTCCTGTTCAGCCTCCCAAGTACTGGGATTACAAATCCATGCCACCATGCCCTGATGGTAAAAGTTTGTTTTTAAAAGTTATTTTTAAATAAACACTTACTGAGTAAGACTGACAAGGTAGGGTGAGGTGGTAGATCAGATGTTTCAGAAATTTTTCATGTATTCTTTCAGAATACTTTGTGTATTTTTTTTTTTTTAAGATTGATATTAAATCCAGGCGTCATGGCACATGATTGTAATCCCAGTACTTAGGAGGCTGAGACAAGAGGATCACAGGTTCACGGCCAGCCTCAGCTACTTAAGTGAGGCTCTCTGCAACTTAGTGAGACCTCGTTTCAAAATAATTAAAAATAGGGCTAGGCATGTAGCTCGGAGGTAGAAAGCACCTAGTGAAGTTCAATCCCCAGTACCGCAAAAAAGAAAAAAAATTGATATTAATGCCCAATGAAATAAAACCAGTCAAAAGTGAAGCTGTCACCTAGTGCTCACACAGAATTTTTAGTTTTCACTGCTGCTGGGGATAAACACCAACCACATAAAATTGTAAACAGAACACTTTTCCATGAAGTAAATGATCTCTAGTCAAAAAATAAGTATAACTTTTCTTTATATCATTTAGGAAGGAGTACTGCTGTTTAAACTCAGAGTGCTTTACCACTGAGCTACATACCCAAGTTGCCTAGGCTAGCCTTGAATTTGTGATCCTGCTGCCTCAGCTTCCCAAGTAGGTGGGATTATAAGGCATGTACCACCTCACCCAACTTTTTGTGTGTGTGTGTCTGTGTGGTACTGGGGATTGAACCCAGGGGCATTCTACCTCGGAACTACACCCACAGTCTTATTTTTTATTCTTTATTTTGAAACAGGGTCTCACTAAGTTGCAGAGGTCCTCACTAAATAACTGAGGCTGTTCGTGAACCCGGATCCTCTGGTCTCAGCCTCCCAAGTACTGGGATTACAAGCATGCACCACCATTTCTGGCTTATTCAGCTTTTATGTAATGTTTCATTTTTTATTTTTATTTTTTGTGGTTCTAGAGATTGAACTCAAGAGCATTCTACCTCCAATCTACATCCCCAGCCCTATTTTATTCTTATTTTGAAACAGGGTCTCGCTAGGTTGCTGAGATTCTCACTATTTGCTGAGATTGTTCTCGAACCTGCAACCCTCCTGTCTCAGCCTCCCAAGTACTGGGATTACAAGCATGCACCACCATACCCGGCTGTAATATTTTATTTAGTTTTCTCTCTTCTCTTTTTAAGACCATTTGGACTTAATTATACTTCAAAAAGTCTTATAAGCCGGGCGTGGTGGCGCACGCTTGTAATCCCAGCATTTGGGAGGCTGAGACCGGAGGATCCGGGTTCATGGCCAGCCTCAGCTACCTAGTGAGGCACTCCGCAACTTAGTGAGACTCGGTTTCAAAATAAAGAATAAAAAATAGGGCTGGGGGTATAGTTCGGAGGTAGAATGCCCCTGAGTTCAATCCCCAGTACCGCAAAAAAAAAAATAAAAAAAAAAGTCTTATATTTAATTAGTTACTTTATTCTTATGGGTCATGAATCAAATTTGCTACCCAGAGCCAAAGTCAGCATATTAATAGCTGAGTCTGTAAGTTTAGACTACTCATTTTAGTTTAATTAGATTCTAGTAGCCATGCCCCAAGAGGCTCCTAGTAATCCCCTACCTCGTGGTCTTCATACCCTTCATACCCTTGTACAGCTTTTCCCTACCCTGTAATCAAGGTTGTTCTGTGTGCTCAATAAAATACAACAGAAGTGATAGCATGTGATTTTTGACACTAGGTCTTGTGTGTGTGTGTGTGTGTGTGTGTGTGTGTGTGTTTTGTTGACACTAGGTCTTAAGAGGCAATGACTCCTGCTTTGGAATCTCTTGAATCATGTGTTCCAGGGAAACAGCTGCCATGTTGTGAGAACACTCAAGCAGCCCTAAGGGGAGCCCCCCTTTGCAACAACTAAGGCTCCTGACAAGTAAGTAGCCACCTTAGAGTAGATCCTTTATGTGACTAGCCAACATCCTCACTTCAACCTTATGCGAAACTACCAAGCTAAGCCATATTCCCCACTCACGGAAACTGAGATATAAGAAAATGTTGTATACTGTTTCAATTGAATTCAACAAATCTTCTGAAGCATTTGCCATTTCTCTATGGTGAATACTTTCAATATACATTCTTCTAGCTTTCTGAAATGTACAGTTCATTATTGTATCCAGTCACCCTTAGCTTTTTTTTGTGGTACTGGGGACTGAACCCAGAGGTATTCTATCTTTGAGCTACACCCCAGCCCAATTTTTATTTCTTATTTGGAAACAGGGTCTCACTAGGTTGATGAGAGTCTCATTACTTGTTGAGGCTGTCCTTGAACCTGTGATCCTCCTATCTCAGCATCCCCAGTATTGGGATTATAAGCATGAGCCATCACACCCTGCTCACCCTTAGCTTTTTTAACCTAAACCAATCACAAAGACTTTAAGTAAATTTAAGTAAATTAAAGCCTTTAAGTAATTAAAACCTTTCGAATTTAAATATAAAACCTTTCCTAACTTTTATAAGTCTAAGCAGAAATTTAAATGTTTTAACTTTATAGAATAGCCATCTCCCCTCCTTGAAAAGTAGCCATCTTACTTCTTTATACAAGAATCATCCAAGAGATCAATCTTGTTTTGAACAAGCACAGTTGGTATATCTCCAACTTCAGCTACTACTTTTTCTTTCCAGCTGGAAATTGCTTCAAAAGATTCTCTGTCTGTAGTAGAAAATACAAGCACGCAAGCCTGGGCTCCTGTAAGGTCACAAAATTAAAAATATTATTTACATTAATGAAATAGTCCCATGCAGGTTGGAGGCAACTTTTATGTACTCAGACAGCTTTTATGTAAATCAATGTTAAACTCATCTCTGTAACAGTCTGCTTATTTTTAATATATAAACACTATTTTATAATTCAAAGAACCAATTTATCAAGAACAATAGTTATTAAACATGTTTTTTTTTTTTTTTTTTTTGCGGTACTGGGGATTGAACTCAGGGGCATTCTACCTCCGAGCTATACCCCCAGCCCTATTTTTTATTCTTTATTTTGAAAAAGGGTCTCACTAAGTTTCGGAGTGCCTCACTAGGTAGCTGAGGCTGGCCGCGAACCGGGATCCTCCGGTCTCAGCCTCCCGAATGCTGGGATTACAAGCATGCGCCACCTCGCCTGGCTCAAACATGCTTAAGAATCAAGTACACCCAAAACTGTATACATATACATCTTTTTAGAACACCACAAAATACTGACATATTTAGTTCCTGATTAAGAGGTAGAGAGAATGGTAAATAAAGCATGAATAATGGGTTGTTGCTGAGTTCTTCCTGTTAAGATTGTTCATTAAAAAAAAAAAAAAAAATTAGCCAGGCATGGTGGTGCATGCTTGTAATCCCAGTACTTGGGAGGCTGAGGCAGAGGATCACATGTTCAAGGACAGCGAAAGCAAATAGTGAGGCTCTCATCAACCTGGAGAGACCCTGTTTCAAAATAAAAATAAAAAAATAAGGCTAGGGGTGTAGCTCAGAGGTAGAATGCCTCTGGGTTCAATCCTCAGTCACTCACACTCACACACACACACACACACACACACACACACACACAGATTTATATGTTTATTTATTTCAGCACAGACTTAAGAAAAGTTTATGAGAAAAAATATAATGTGTTAAATCTAATCACTTTTTAAAAATCTGTAGTTTTTATTTTTGCAGTACTGGGGATCGAACCCAGGAGTGTTCTACCTCCGAGCTACACCCCTAGCCCTATTTTTTATTCTTTAGTTTGAAACAGGGTCTCACTAAGTTGAGGAGGGCCTCATGAAGTAGGTTAGGCTGGCCATGAACCTGCGATCCTCCTGTCTCAGCCTCCCAAGTACTGGGATTACAAGCGAACGCCACCACACCCGGCAAAAAATCTATTATTTTAGTAAAATACCAGTAATCCTAAGAAACTTGAGAACCAGCACCAAGAGTTAAAAAGAGAGAGAGAGCCGGGCATGGTGGCGCAAGCTTGTAATCCCAGGATTTGGGAGGCTGAGACCGGAGGATCCGGGTTTGCGGCCAGCCTCAGCTACCTAGTGAGGCATTAAGCAACTTAGTGAGACCCTGTTTCAAAATAAAGAATAAAACATTGGGCTGGGGGTCTAGCTCAAAGGTAGAATGCCCCTGGGTTCAATCCACAGTACCGCAAAAAAAAAAAAAAAAAAAAGAGAGAGAGAACACTCACAACTCTGTTGAACTACATTAATTCCATACTGAATCTACTCATAATATTTTAATTATCAACAATCATTTTAGGCTAATAATACCTAATATTAAAATAAGCAGCAACCTGCTGGAAGAAGTTGTTTTACAAATGATTAGCTGTTGATTCAGGTAGCAAGTTACGAAAGAAAGTTGTCCCTAGGCTCAATGGCATTTCCTGGAACACGGCATGGTTTTTGTTGGGTTTTTTTTGGCGGTACTGGGGATGGAACCCAGGGCATTCTACCTCCAAGCCACATCCCCAGACATAATTTTTATTCTTTATTTTGAAACAGGGTCTCACTAAGTTGCAGAGGGTCTCACTAAGTAGCTGAGGCTGGCCGAGAACCCGGATCCTCTTGTCTCAGCCTCCCAAGTACTAGGATTACAAGCGGGTGTCACCATGCCCAGCTACAAGGCATGTTTTCTTATTACTCAGCCTTCCTTCTAGATCCCTGTGGTATTAGAGTTTCCTACTAACATTCAAGATATGCCAGGGCTACCCAAGACACTCTAAGGACAAAAATAAAGTCTGGTTATCACTGGAGAGAATTTCTTACAAAAAGCACAGAATGAAGGAAAGAGCAGCTTGCTGCTACCAGAAACCAGGAGGATCATCTGGGGATATGCCTGCTAATCTATAAACAGGCTACAAACTTAAACATAAATTAATTATACAAAATTCAGAGAGAGAGAAAGAGGCCTTGAGACTTTCAGAATTTAAGGAGAAATAAAATGGTCAAAGTACTACTAAAACTATAGTTTCTTTTCAGAACACCATAAAACACTGCCACATTTAATTCTATCATAAGAGGTAGAGAAGCCAGGTATGGTGACACACGGTTGTAATCCCAGTACTTGGGGGGCTAATACAGAAAGATTTCAGGTTTACAGCCAGCCTCAGGTACTTAGTGAGGCCCTCCACAACTTAGGAAGACTCTGTTTCAAAATGAGGAATAAAAAATAGGTGTAGAATACCCCCAACTCAGAGGTAGAATGCCCCCAACTCAGAGGTAGAATGCCACTGGGTTCAATCCTCACCCGGGGGGGGGGGGGGGGGAGTAAAGAGAATAGCAAGCTAAGCATGAATGAGACTGTTGCTAAATTTTTCCTGTTAAGTAAGTTTTTAAGTATCAAAATGCTAAAAAAGTTTAGTATTTTGATAAATAAATGTATACTTACTTGAATTCTAATATTTACTAAAACTATGAATAACAAAAATTATTTAATCATACTTTAAGAAACTGTTCTTTATTTTAAAACTACTTGTTCACTGTAAGCCTAGAATTTATATACAGTCTATTGGCATTTAAATTTAAGGATATAACAGGGTCTTTCTAGGTGTACAAGGTCTCAGATTCTTAAAAAAAAAAAAAACCTCTTAAAGGAAATATATAATAAAATATATATATAAGCAGATGTTGCCAGAGATATGAGCAATGAGAATGATTAAGAAGTTGTTCAGTGTTATTTAAAAAGACCAAGGACCAGCCGGGTTTGGTGTTGCAAGTTTGTAATCCCAGTACAGTACTTGGGAGGCTGACACAGGAGGATGGCCCTCTGCAACTTAGTGAGACCCTGTTTCAAAAATAAAAAGAATAAAAAATAAGGCTGGGGGTGTAGTTCAGAGGTAGAATTCCTCTGTTCAAGCCCCAACAACAACAACAAAAAGACCAAGGAAGGACCAAAGGATAAAAGAAAAGGTATATCCAAATTATGTAAGAGGGGATAAAATGGGGAGAGATCAAAGAAACATGGTAACATGCCAAACTGCTTGTCTGAGGATGAAGACGCAATATGCTTAAATAATTACAGGGAAAGGGGCAAGCAAACATAGACAGTGCCAAGCAAACATAGACAGTGCGTAGATTGATGCCTGGGGACTGGTGTGCATCCCCTCAGGCCCTGGGGAAGACACTTCTATGCCTGTAGCTAGTGGCCTATCTCAAGCCTATGCTGTAGGCAGCGCTCTACTGTTCTGCCTCAGGGCTTGTTCTGAGGTTCCTATGGCTGTAGGCTTCCTAACATCCCCAAAGAGAAATGGTTCCTCTAGGGAAAAGCCTTCTGAGTTCTTCAGAGGAACTGACCCCTAGTTACCTACACTGATAATTGGCATCCGTTGTTGGTTTTTTCTCCCTCTCTTGCCTCACTCTCCCTAGTCTTATACTTCTACTTCCTAGGCTCACATCCTAAGTGCTTTGCATCCAGGTACCCCCACCCCTGCAGGGAGAGGCTCCAAATAAGATAGTTAAGAGTCCTGATGCTCGGCATGGTGGTGCACACTTGTAATCCTAGTACTTGGGAGGCTGAGAACAAAGGATGGCAGGTTCAAGGACAGTTTCTCTCTGGGGGTGTAGGCTGGAGGTAGAATGCCCCTGGATTAAATCCTCAGTGTACACACACACACACACACACACACACACACACACACACAGAGGCAATTACCATAATAATAAAGAGAATCTATGACTTTTAAACCACAAGAGAAATTTGGGTTCATCCTATGTAAATGAAGAAAGTAGGTAAAAAATTCAAAACAAACCCACAAAAACAACAAATCAGAACTAGAGAAAATATAAAACTTGAAATAAAATGGCAAATTAATAAGTCCTAAGAAGGGCAATTACAACCTCCAGAAAGAGAATGGTACACAAATCTCCAAGACAGGATGTTTTAAGCTTTCAGATCTGACACTGCAACCACCTTGTCCGATTTATCCTACTTTACTAAAATGAAAAAATAATCTGCAGATGACCTGGATTACTTTTATGTTTATAATTCTAATAAATGTTGGAACTTGTTTTCATTTCCCCTAACTGAATACTATACAGAAAAAATATTGTCAAATTGTGATCCATCATGGTCTTTTTTTGTGTGTGTGTGGTACTGGGGATTGAACTCAGGGGCATTCTACCTCCAAGCTATACCCCCAGGCCTATTTTTTATTCTTTATTTTGAAACCGAGTCTCACTAAGTTGCGGAGTGCCTCACTAGGTAGCTGAGGCTGGCGCGAACCCGGATCCTCCGGTCTCAGCCTCCCGAATGCTGGGATTACAAGTGTGCGCCACCACGCCCGGCTCATCATGGTCTTTTTGTATTTAAGAAGACCCTAATGGCCAAAGACCCCTTCTAATATATACTTTGAAAAATGTTAAAAGATAACCTTTTTTTTTTTGCGGTACTGGGGATTGAACTCAGGGGCATTCTACCTCCAAGCTACACCTCCAGCCCTATTTTTTTATTCTTTATTTTGAAACAGGGTTTCACTAAGTTGCAGAGTGCCTCACTAGATAGCTGAGGCTGGCCTCAAACCCAGATCCTCCGGTCTCAGCCTCCCAAATGCTGGGATTACAAGCGTGCGCCACCACGCCCGGCTAAAAGATAACCTTTTATTTAAAAAAAATTTTTTGACCAAGGTACAGGAAAACAGATCACAAATACCAGATTCCAAAGTGTGTGACAACTAGATCATTATCTGAAGAATATGCAAAGGAAGTGGCCATGAGTCTGTTATGCAACTCTGAAATCCCTTCAAGCATTCTAAGAGTTTTATTGTTTTAATTGAGAAGGGGTTGGAAAGGACCACTATTTATAAAGGATTTCTTTTGAGTGTACTATACTCCAAATCTTGTCTCTGTTCCAAGAAGATGGAGTGGGATGAATGAGGGTACTATCACTGCTTCCTTCATCTCAAAGCTAGGAAGCACGGACTTCAGCAAGATCAATTAAGGAACTTGATATGTGCTCCCAGCAACTGGGAGACACTCTGGACTGGTGGTGTTTTAATTCAAGCCTGAGAAAGATGCAGTGGCTGGGAGTAAGAGTAAAACAGAAAGACCAATAGACATTAGGAAGACAGGCTGCATTTGGGAAGGAATGTGCTCCCACCAACGGCAGAGCAGACTGTACATGAACTTATATGGGTGAAGTGAACTGTGTCTAAGACAGTCAGTGATGGAGCTCAGAACATGCTACCCAAAACAAGGCACTTCGCATAACTCCCCTGAAGAAGGTCATAAAACCCAGGAAGGCTTTTCTGACCTTTCCCTAGCAGGTCATAAGACCCTCACATAAGAAGAGTCCTTCACCTTTATCACTGAAAATGAAGGGACATAGAGAGGAATGCAAATAAAACAAGCCTTGCCAAGTTTCCTCTGGGTTTATTACATTTACCTCACATTTCTCCATGACTCTACACTCTTCATCAAAACTACTATAAAAAATATAATGTTTTGCCAGGTGTGGTAGTATATGCCTCCTATAATCCTAGTACTTGGGAGGTTGAGACAGGAGGAGCACAGGTTCAAAGCCAGTCCCAGTAACTTAGTGAAGCTCTAAGCAACTTAGTGAGATCCAAATAAAAAAAAAAAAATAAAGCAGGGCTGGAGGTGAGCTGGGTGTGGTGGCACACACCTGTATTCCCAGTACTTGGGAAGCTGAGTCAGGAGGATTGCAGGTTTGAGGACAGACTCTGCAATTTAGAAAGACCCTGTTTCAAAATAAATAACAACAACAAAAAGGGCTGGGGGTGTAGCTCAGAGGTGGAATGCCTCTATGTTTAATCCCCAGTACCTGAAAAAAAGCTCAGGTTTATCAGTTTCTTTGAAACTTCATTTCCTTAACGAAGACTCCTGTGTTAATGAATGTGCTGGGCACAGTAATGCACACCTATAATCCCAGTACTTGGAAGGCTGAGACAGGAAGAATGCAGGATCCAAGCCAATTCTTGGTAACTTAGCAAGAACCTGTTTTCAAAATAAAAAGGGGGGTGTGTGGCTCAGAGGTAGAATGCCCCTGGGTTCTATCCTCAGTAAACATACACATATACACACACACACACACACACACACACACACACACACACACACTCCCTCTCTCTGTCTTTTGTTAGCAGGACCCAGTCAAGAACTAAAAAGGGTAAAAGGAAAAAGATTTTTCTCTCCCCTATAAACCAAAGTCACAGTAAAAAAACTACAATGAAAATCTACTTAATGTTTTATGTACCTTCCTGTACTAATCTAGCTTATAAGGTCTAGAGTGGACTTTCTTAAGAAGTCCCCTGGGATCCCAAAAGGCTTCCTAATACAATATGTGCTCTGTTATAACCTATTTACAAGAAAGGTCATGTTTCAACATGCCTCACTATACAATTAAGCCAGCAATTCAAGTCCATGACAATGTCTCTGAGCAATGGTTTTGATATAATAGATCTCTTGAATTACAACAGAATTAAAAAGATTTTAATTTGTTGATTTTTGTGCATCATGAATAATACATTTCAAGTATTTAATTCAGTGAGTCATAACTGAATAAGGTAGTGATTTTATCATTAAATGTGCGTCTTCCTAGCCTTTATTTCTATTTAATTACATCATTTCCTTACTATACTAGTAGCAGATATTATTTCATTGCCTAGTTGACATCACTTCCTAAGACCATCTTTCCCCCACTATGGAAACCATACAGTTTAAGTAGATTAAGCCTAACCTCTGCTGGAGGAGGGGAGTTTGGGGGGTGGCAGGCAACCCAAACCAAATTGATCACACTCCTCTGACTACTGCAGTCAAGTCAAGGGTTTTTGTTTTGTTTTTGCGGTACTCGGGATTGAACTCAGGGGCATTCTACCTCCGAGCTATATCCCCAGGCCTATTTTTTATTCTTTATTTGGAAACAGGGTCTCACTAAGTTGCGAAGTGCTTCACTAGGTAGCTGAGGCTGGCCTCGAACCCGGACCCTCCAATCTCAGCCTCCCAAATGCTGGGATTACAAGTGTGCACCACCACGCCCGGCTTAAGTCAAGGGTGTTCTAATTAGAGGAAACCTCAGAACTTTTGGTCCACTGTTCTGGGAAGTAATCATCTCTCCCCAAGGGTATATAAATAAGGCATGTGGCTTTCCTTGCTCATGGTAGAAATCTTGCACCAAGAAGAAAATCAGCATGAGGAGGAACTCCACACATGGAGGTGGCAAGGCCAAGGTAGCATTTAAACTAGAAGGAAAAGTCACATTTACTTCTATACTTTTCTATTAAACAAATCAATATGCCCTATTTCTACTTTAAGCTGATTTGAAACGGCTTTTCTGTGGTCAGCAACCTAAAGCATTCTGACAGAACCCCAAAGGAAAGCATAAAAGAATGTTTAATACAGCATTTATCAAATTTACATATACCATTTTCTTCCTTAATTCAAATTTTACTGTGATAAATGTTTATGTCTACAATTTACTAAAAGATGAAACTGAAGACCTGCCTCTATTTCTCACCCTCTATGCCACTGTAATACAGTTGGCTAAAAAAGGTTAGGCTGGGCATAGTGGCGCACACTTATAATCCCAGTACTTGGGAGGGTGACACAGGAGGATCGCCGGTTTGCAGCGAGCCTCAGCAACTCGTGAGGCCCTCTGTAACTTAGGGAGACCCTGTTTCAAAACAAAGAATACAAAATTGGGCTGGGGTGTAGCTCAGAGGTACAATGTCCCTGGATTCAATCTCCAGTACCACACACACACACACACACACACACACACACACACACACAAAAGAATTAAAAATAAGGTTGGGGGTATACCTCAGAGGTAAAATGTCTCTGGGTTCAACCTCCAGTACTGCAAAAAGAAAGAAAGGAAGGAAGGAAGGGAGGGAGGGAAGGAGGGAGGAAGAATATGCCTCCTAAGAACAGAATTGACTTGAGTCAACAGGTGCTATGCAATGGAGCTAGGGAGACAAAGACAAACCCCACAATTCTATAAACCAAAATCTGAGGTAACTCATAGTCTGTTAGGGATAAATATGCAAATATCATAGTGTAATAAAGGATACTTTTACAGTTAGCTCAAAAGCAAGTGATTAACTTTTTTAGGGGTAGGGGCTAGAAAAAGTTTCACAGATTTCTAAACTGTTAGATTTTAAGGTAGAGTCAAATGGGATAAAAAGCATTCCGGGCCTAGTGTAAACGTAATCTGGAGACTCCTCAAGAGTAAAGTGCAAGTGACGAATCAGCAGGAGAAGAAGCTAGATACACAGAGAAGCACAACTGCAAAGTTTTGTGTGATGTTAAAAGTCAGAACTTCTTTCTAACCAAGGAAGTGATTTGGCAGTGATAATTTTCATTTGATTGCATTTCTCAAAGAAATATGAAGCAAGGAAGTCATCTGAGAGTGGTGAAGAGCAAGGAATCCTAAAGGCTAAGACAAAAGACAAAATAGCTCTACTGGAAATGCAGAGACTTGAGTAAGGAAGTGTATGAAGAGTGTATGAGCCAGGTGTGGTGGTGCATACCTGTACTCCCAGTACATGAGAGGCTGAGACAGGAGGATCACAGGTTTGAGGACAGTCTTAGCAACTTAGCAAGACATTGTTTCAAAGCAAAAAATAAAATAGGGCTGTCAGAGGTAGAATGCCCCTGGGTTCAATCCCTAGTACCAAAAAAAAAAAAAAAAAAGTGTTTGGAAGCATGAGTGTTCATTAAAATTATGTGATCACAGCTTCACAGTTCAGACTAAATGGTTCCGTCTGATGATTCCTAATACAATTCAGGTGCCTTATACAAACTGCTTGATACTGGAGTTTAACTGGGGTAGCCATTTAGCAGGGCAAATACGATACAGGGAGTGCAAAACGGGGTTAAAGATGTTTGCAAGCAAATGTTTACAGGGCTAGAAAACCTAAGTTGAGGGAAGAAAAGTAAAGCCAAGAGGAAGGTCATAGTAAAAAAGTGGTAAGGTCAGAGCCGGGCGTGGTGGCGCACGCTTGTAATCCCAGCATTCGGGAGGCTGAGACCGGAGGATCCGGGTTCGCGGCCAGCCTCAGCTACCTAGTGAGGCACTCCGCAACTTAGTGAGACTCGGTTTCAAAATAAAGAATAAAAAATGGGGCTGGGGGTATAGCTCGGAGGTAGAATGCCCCTGAGTTCAATCCCCAG
>PVLC010003380.1:0-19631 GCA_004027655.1 Graphiurus murinus | reverse complement strand
GAAAAAGTGGTAAGGTCAGTGAACAGAAGCTCTGAAGGAGCTGTCCAAGGACAGTTACAAATAATGTGTATTAAAGTCAGCAATCCCGAATCATAGCATGTAGTGGTTTAGCCAGGTAAAGTGGTGCACACCTATAAGTCCAGTACTTGGAGGGCTCAGACAGGACTGTAGGTTCAAGGCTAGCCTTGGCAACTTAGAGAGGCCCTGTTTCAAAATAAGAAATAAAATAGAGCTAAGGGTATAGCTCAGAGGAAGAATGCCCCTGGGTTTAATCCCTAGTAAAACACATACACATACACACACACACATACACCCACACACACACAATTAGAAAATGGCAGACTTTATAGAGGCTTAGATATTTATTTATTTATTTATTTATTTATTTATTTATTGTGACACTGGGGATTGAACCCAGGGGCATCCTACCTCTGAACTACACCCTCACCCTCACTAAGTAGCTGAGGCTGGCCATGAAGCTGCGATCCTCCTGTCTCAGCCTCCCAAATACTGGGATTACAAGTGTGCACCACCACATCCGGCTGAGGCTTAGATTTTAGAGGAGATAAAAAGATTACTGACTTGAAAAGGACAAAGAAATGAGTAAAGAGCTTATTTTCAAAAATTGGGTTGGAGGTGTAGGCAGATCAATTGTAGAATGGCTGCCTAGCCCTGGGTTCAATCCCCAACACCATACATACACACAACAGAAGTAACCTGAACATTTTTATGGAGAAGAAAATGAGCCAGATCCCAATGTTGTTTGGCAAGAAGCCTCAAAGAAGTTGACTTGCCATGACAACCCAGGGGGATCAGTGGCAGGGAAAATTTTCATGACTGATTTTCAAGGTGCTGAGGTCTCAGAAGGAGGAAGAAAAATGGTTTGGAAGCTAAGAATATGCTTCCTGCTCAACATCCTTTAAGTCTTAAAAAATGCGAGGATGTGGCCAAGAAGTTAGCTTCCACTAGAGAAGATGGCAGGGATAACAGTATATTTAGGAAATAACCAAACTTTAATTATAATAAGAAAGTGACAAGTTCAGAAAGGGGGACACAGAAGAGATACTGAGTATGTTGACTGTACCTTTGTATCTCCCATAGCATCTGGGAAATGCAGAGTATGAAACACTTGATGATATGAACTGTCAAATACTTATTTGGCACCAATAGGCTACTACATGATACAAGATTGAGCTGTATGTTCTGTCATTCAGTCACCCCTGGCAGTGACACAGAGGAACGCTGAAGATGTTATTTTAGCCAGGCATGGGGGCACACGCTTGTAATCCCAGTACTTGGGAGGCTGAGACAGGAGGATCTCAGGTTCGAAGCCAGCCTCAGCAACTTAGGAGGCATTACGTAACTTAGTAAGACCCCATTTCAAAATAAAGAAAGAAAAAAAAAGGGCTGGGGGTGTAGCTCAGAGGTAGAATGCCCCTGGGTTCAATCCCTAGTACAGAAAAAAAAAGATGTTATTTTAAATTCCAAAAGAGTTGGGCATAGAGCACTTGCTTATAGTTCCAGTTATTTGAAATGTCAGGGCAGGAGGATCAAAAGTTGGAGGCCACCCTGGGCAACCTAGCAAGACCCTGCTTCAAAGTTTAAAAAAAAAATAAAAGGGATTTCTTACATCTGTAGCTCAGATGTAAGAAACCCCCTAAGGTCAATCCCCAGTACCACCAAAATCTAAAAAGAAAAAAGAAATCCTTATGTGGGAAACAAGGAAAGCAAAATTTTTTATTCAGTCAAAAGAATGTCCACACAAAAAATAAGTACCATATTTTACCTCGATAATAGGCCTTTGTTATTGCATCAAATTCCTCTTGACCTGCAGTATCCCATAACATTAGTCTGACATCTTCATCATTAACTCTGAAACAAGAGATAAATTTACTCCATGTGTAAAAGAAAATGTCTTTGTGTATATTTTTATTTTTCAAATTCAAAGACATTAAAACTATATTGGCAGTTTCACTCTAGAAAAAGTTAAGTACTGTGCTTTTACATGTTGATACTACTCCCAGCAGTGAAAGTAAAGCTACAGCTTTACTCATTACTTGGATTTAATATGCCATGGTGTTCTTTTCAGCAGTCACAGACAGTAGTGGCTTGAGAGTGGCAGTACTGGGAAAGGGGAATTCCTCTGGGCCAGTGCTCACTCACTGCACCACACTAATGGGTTCTCATGACCTAGTGATGGAATGAGAGTAACGGAGAGGAGCAGCTTACTTGCTAAGATGCTCTCTAACCAAAAAAATTTCTCTACTTTGTCATGTAGTCGATTCTCATCATTCACAGTAGTTACAGTCTATAACGTTACTACATTTGGGGAGTTCTGTGGTGCTGGGGATCAAGCTTGGGGCCCCGCACATGCTAGGCATGCCTTCTGCTACTGAACTACATCTGCAGCCTTATAAAGTCACTATGAGTACCGCATTAGCAAATGCCAAACTCCACTGCTCCTAGAGGAAATACACGCAGGTTCCTGAGAACCCTGATCACATTTTCGTCACCTTGTTTTTTGTGTGCTTCTACTTAAAGTTACCTTATTAATATAACTGTTAATTCATTAACACTGGATTCATGTCCAATAGCACTACAGACCAACAGCACTGTAACTTGTATCTGCACAAAGCTTACCTAACACAACTATTTTTCTCTATGACTCACATCACAGCCTTCTGGCAATTGGGAACACTAGACAGCACTTCAGTACTATACTTGGGGTCATTTAAACAGCAAAATCATCAACAAAAAAAGCACAAAATGTAAAACAAGTGGCAATACACAGAATACAAAAAGGAAAAGTGTTTACTGTATAACAGCTGAATCAAGAAGGAAGAATAGTACCTTGCTTGACCCCTGCTGGGAAAGTGCTTCTTAGGCAACTCAAATTTTTTGCTGCTCTGCACAAATGAATAACCACACAAGTACTATACGTACTAATTCTGGGGTTACAAATAAATTTAGCAAGTAGGTGAATTTGCAAATGAAGAATAATGAGGATCAACTATATATTTTAAGTATTAATTTGGTTTTAGGTAATAAGCAGAAAAAATAAGTATCATCATGACTCAAAATGAGTCCTCTTAAATATGTTCTAAGAAAGGAAATAAATAGCCAGGTGTGGTGGGACATGACTGTACTCCCAGTACTTGGGAGGCTGGAAGAGCAAGATTGCAGGTTCAAGTCAAGCCTCAGCAACTTAGCAAGACCCTATTTCAAAATAAAAAATAAAACAGGACTGGGAGTGTAGCTCAGAGGTTGAGTTCAATATACCTGAGTTCAATCCCCAGAACCCAAAGGGGGTGGGGGGTGGCAGAAAGCAACAAATATGGAAGTACAAAGGGTGGGGTACTAAAATAAGGATTAGAAATTAATCTCTTAAATGAATATAATTACCCTAGCTTGGTATTAATATCTGGGCTAGTAAGTCAGATTTAATACTTATTTTAGTTGTCTCCTACAATCTAAAATAGTCTTGAAAGTTCTCAAGATTAAAGACAAAAAGTATTACTCTGTGGTATTTTAGAATCCAACTGGACTTCCTGGAATAGGATTTTCTTTTCATAGGCAAACTTAATCCTCCCAATTTTTTTCTGGTATTTCTTGAGAGCAGAAGCAGATTATTAATTCTCTAAATTCTATGAAGTCATGCCCAGTTTTAAAAAGAGAAGAGAGCTGGGTGTAGTGGCTCATGCTGGTAATCCCAGTACTGGGGAGGCTGAGACAGAAGGATTGCAGGTTCTAGGCCAACCTCAGCAAAATAGTGAGGCCCTTAGCAACTTAGCAAGACTGTGTTTCAAAAAATATACATACATACTATATATATATATATATATATATATATATATATATATATATATATAGTATGTTTTTTTTTTTTTTAAAGCGCTAGGTGGTGTAGGTCAGAGGTAAAATGCCCTGGGTCCAATCTCTAGTACCAAAAGGTGGGGCGGGGGGTGGACAGACAAGCAGATATTCTAAACAAAAGCACTTGTAATATAAGAAATGAAAACTTTAGCCGGGTGTGGTGGTGCATGCTTGTGCTCCCAGTACTTGGGAGGCTGAGACTAGAGGATTCGGGTTCGTGGCCAGCCTCAGCTACTTAATGAGGCTCTCTGCAACTTAGTGAAACCCTGTTTCAAAATAAAGAAAAAAAAATAGGGCTGGAGGTGTAGCTTGGAGGTAGAATGCCCTTGGGTTCAATCCCCAGTACTGGAAAAAAAAAAAAAAAAAAAAGAGAACTTTATTTTGAGAGATGGGTACTTTTTCCACTAATTAAAACAGCAGATGAAAATTTCATTAGAGTCAAGAATTAGTCTGTGTTTAAAAAGTACCCAAGGTGTCATTAATAAATATAAGAGATATGGAGGAAAAAGGAAGAAGGAGAGTAGAACAACAGGAAAAGAAAAAAAAAAAGAAGGACAGGAAAGAAAAGAAAGACACAGAAAGATATATATGCTAACGAATAACTGAAAACTGTCAACTGGCCTGTGAGCTACTGCTACTAGTTGCCTAACCTTGGACTGTACTGTAATCCGTTACTATTATTCCAATGAAAGTCTCAGACATGGTTCACAAATCAAAACCAAAGGGACAACATAGCCAAGTACATACTGGATTTGTCGCTCCAAAAAATCAACTCCAATGGTTTTCTTGTAGTCTTTTGTAAAAATGCCTTTGCAATACCGCTGAATCATACTTGATTTTCCAACTGCTCCATTCCCTACAACCACCATCTTGATGGCCACTTCCATATCTTCTTCCAACATTTTTGACGTAGAAATAGTTTCTGTACTAACTCTAATTCCAGGTGATCAGGTCTTCTCTCTCAAATCTGTGATTTAAAATGAAATTATTTTTTCATGACACAAAAATTATAAAAAATAAACTATAATTATTTTATCAAAAAATAATTATACTGCATTGCAAGAATTACTTTCCAAGACAGAGGGTCCCATTCCACCTCTTTTAAATAATATAAAATTTCTGAAAGGTAAAACAATACTTTTTTTATACATTATCAATAAAACAACGCATGATATTCATGTCTCAATTAACACCAAGTCTATACAGCTCTCCCTTTCATAGAAACAAAGACTATGGGCACTGGCATTGAGGACTGATTTAAACTGCCACACTAGTTGTGTGCTCTTAGTGAAGTTATTGCTTAACCTCTGTAAGTTTCAGTATCCTGGCAAAAATATCTACCTCACAGAGTTGGTGTTCAAGGACACATAAAAAGGACTTAGCATAGTGAAAGTTAGACACATAAAAATTAGTTTTATATAACATAAGAAATCCTCCCATAGTGTACCACCAAATTGGCAACAAATACAAAATCTGAGAAGAATGCTTTTCAACCTCACAGGCTGCCCATAGAAAAACACCCCAAAGAAAGGTTTAATATGGTAAGTACAGGCCATGTGTCAACATTGGGCTCTTGTTTGCATTGCTTTAGTGTTCAGGTTATGATGAACCTGTAGAAAGACTCTTACACCACATACTCTTTCTTTGTTTCAGACTAGATATGGTTACCCATATAATTAAAGTAATAGAATGTATGCTGTTTGTATTTTAGACTGAAAAGGTCAATTTCTTCTTAAAATTACTAGTCAGAGTCCTGCCCATTTAAGTATTATATTCTAACTACTTTAACTGAAAAACCATTTACACAACCACTACACAAAACAAGTCTGAAATATAAAGAAAATTCCCTTGTCTCGTCCTTAAAGTCTCAGCAATTGCCCCCGTACTTCACAAACTTGTGTGATTATCCAGCAGTACTTGTTAAAGTGAAGGTTCTGGGTCTCCAACTCAGACAAAATTAACCTGAAATCTCAGAGCGGTAGCCTTAGAATCTGGTTTTCAAAAACAAGCACAGAAGTGTGCAGCTTGGATCTCCTTTCACAAGCAGCTATGGCGCAGTCTTCAGCTGCCACACCTTTAGGATTCGCTAAACTGCAGACTCCTTTGGAGGCCATATGCGCCTCAAGGTGAAGACTCAACTGGCTGAGATTTTCTGGCAGCTGCTGGCTTGGGCCTCTTTCTACCCAATTTTCCTTTCTTCTTTCCCAAGTGTCAAACTGGCACTGCACTCCTCTTTCTCCTTCATAGGCAATTCCTCCAATAAATTTCTTATACTTCTAATTCCATCTTGACATTTGCTTCTTGAAGGAACTGAATGGAAACCACCCTCCAAGTGGTTTTATACTGAAGTAAATGTTAGAACCATTACTGTAGGCTAGTAATTCCCTACCCTGGCTATACACTAGAGTTATCTAGAGAACTTTAAAAAATGCTGATGCTTGGATCCTGTCCTCTGACAATATGATTTAAACTGGATATAAACTGGACATCAAGTATCACCACCCTAACATCCTACAAAAGTTTTGGTCTTCAGGATGCTTAAGGTCAAATCTAAAATTCTTTTTTTTTTTTTTTTGGTACTGGGGATTAAACCTAGGGGAATTCTATCTCCAAGCTACACCCTCAGACCTTTTTGTTTGTTTGTTTTGAAATAGGGTCTTAGTATGTTGATGAGACTCAGCTAAGTTGCCAAAGGTTGTCACTGAACTTGTGACCCTCCTGTCTCAGCCTCCCAAGCACTGGGATAACAGGTGTGCACCATCACACCCAGCTCAAATCTAAAATTCTTACCATGATCTAACCCTTGTTCATCCAGATGTTTCTCACACCAATTCGGTTCTTAGATGGCAACTTCCTTTTCTCTACCTAAATAATTCTTCACCCCAAGGATTGTAAAAAAACCAACAACAAAAAATTCATTACATGTTATCCTTTTAATAATTCTGTGTGTGTGTGTGTGTGTGTGTGTGTGTGTGTGTGTGTGTGTGTGTGTGGTACTGGCAATTGAGTCCAGAGGGCATTCTACCTCTGTGCTATACCCCAGCCCTATTTTTTTATTTTTCATTTTGAAACAGGGTCTCTTGCTAGGTTGAAGAGAGTCTCACTACTTGCTGAGGCTGTCCTCAAACCTGAGATCCTCCTATTTCGGCCTCCCAAGTAATGGGATTACAAGCATGTACCACTATATCCAGTTTCCCATTTCCTCTTGAGTTTTCTGAGTTATGTTTGACAACTGAAACACATTTGTAATCCCAGGACTTTGGAGGCTGAGATGGGAGGATGACAGGTTCAAGGCCAGCCTCAGCAACTTAGCAACCTAGCAAGACCCTGTTTTAAATAAATAAATAATAAATAAATAAATAAATAAATAAATAAATAAATCAAGCAAGCAAGCAAGCAAGCTAGGGGTATAGTAGCTTGGAGGAAGAATGCCCCTGGGTTTAATCCCCAGTACCAAAAACAAAACAAAAAAACTTCTGGGACACAACTAATTTAGCACAGAAAGGATTTACCTTAGAGAAGAGAAACTCAAAAAGGAGCAAAATAAACCCAAAGCAAGCAAATAAAGGAAGAAAATAATAAGCCAGGTGTGGTGGTACACTCTTGTAATTCTAAAACTTTGGAGGCTGAGACAGGAGGATCCCAGGTTCTAGGACACCTTCAGCAAGCAGTGAGACTCTCATCAACCTAGGAAGACCCTGTTTCAAAATAAAAATAAAATAGGGCTGGAAGGATAGCTCAGAGGTAGAATGCCCCTGGGTTCAATCCCCAGTAACTAACACACACACACACACACACACACACACACACACACACAATTAAATAAATAAATAACAAAAACAGGCAGGCATGCCTAGAACCCCAATACTTGGGAGGCTGAGAGACAGGAAGATTACAGGTTTGAGGCCTTCCCTAGCAATTTGGCCAAATTCTGTTTAAAAAAATAAATAAAAATTAAAAAGTCTGGGGTGTAACTTGGACCTAGAAAGCTCCTGGGTTCAATTTCCAGAAAGAAATAATAATATCTAAAGAAATAATAAGATCAATAAAATTGACAGATGAATAAAACTGAAAAGATCAATAAAATAATCTTTAGCAAAACTAACGTAGATAAAAGAGAAGACAAATTGCTAATCTTGGGATTAAATAGGAGATATGAGAGCAATATCTCAGATATAATAGACTGCTGATTAAAAAGGATAATAAAATAACTCTTCAGACATATATTTGACAACCTACACGAAATGGACCAATACCTTGAAAAGCATAAACTACTACAACTCACACAATATGAAACAGATCACTTAAATATCCTTATAATAATTAAGGCGGTTAGATTTGTAACTTAAAAACTCAGAAAGAGATCTCCAGGCTCAGGTGACTTCAAGGGAGAACTCTACCATACATTTAAAGAATTAACAACGATATATAATGTCTTCCAGAATAGACAAGAGAAGGAAATAATTCCCAACTCATTTATGAAGCCAACATTATCTTGATACCAAAACCACACAGATACCAAAAGAAAATTATATAAAGAACCTCTTGTGAACATAGATGCCAAACTTCTCAAGAAAAGATGAGTTAGCAATATAAAAGGGTAATACACCACAACCAAGTGGACTTTAGTCTGGGAATGCAATCTGTTCAATACTTGAAAATCAGTTAATGTACTATATCGTATTTAATAGGCTCAGGAAAAACACACCACAATATCAACTAATGCAGAGGAGATACCTGACAAAAGCTCAACATCCGTAACATCCATCTGTGAGAAAAACTTTCAACAAACTAAGAATAGAATAAAACCTCTCTAGCCTAATAAAGAACATTTTACCATAAAACCTATAGTTAACATCATATTAGTTTTCAAAAACTGATTCCTGAGCCGGGTGTGGTGGCGCACGCTCGCAATGCCAGCATTTGGGAGGCTGAGACCAGAGGATCTGGGTTCGAGGCCAGCCTCAGCTATCTAGTGAGGCCCTCTGCAACTTAGTGAGACCCTGTTTCAAAATAAAGAATAAAAAATAGGGCTGGGGGTGTAGCTTGGAGGTAGAATGCCCCTGAGTTCAATCCCCAGTACCGCAAAAAAAAAAAAAAAAAAAAAAAACAAAACTGATTCCTTTCATCTTAGACTGGGTAAGGAAGGATGCTCACTCTTAACTATTCATCATATACAAAGTCCTGCCAGTGATACAGACAACAAAAATAAAATACAGATTTAGAAATAAATTAATACAGCTGTCTTTATTCACAAATGACATAATTATCTCCCTAGAAAAATCCAAAGACTACAAAGAAACAAAACAAAAACAGCCTAGAACTAATAAGTGCGTTTACCAAGGTCACGGAATACAAGAGCAATACACAAAATTCAACTGAACTTCTATATATATATATATATATATATTTTTTTTTTTTTTTTTTTTTTTTTTGCGGTACTGGGGATGGAACTCAGGGGCGTTCTACCTCCGAGCTATACCCCCAGCCCTATTTTTTTTATTCTTTATTTTGAAACCGGGTCTCATTAAGTTGCGGAGTGCCTCACTAGGTAGCTGAGGCTGGCTGCGAACCCAGATCCTCTGGTCTCAGCCTCCCAAATGCTGGGATTACAAGCGTGCGCCACCACGCCCGGCTCTGTACTTCTATATTTTAACAATGCACAATTTGAAACCAAAATTTAAAATATTAGATTCACAATGGCTCCAAAAAAATTAAATACTAGCTATAAGGGTAACAAAACATGTACACTAAAAACTACAAAACACTAATGAAATGAATCAAATACGTAAATAGTAGAGAAACATAACATGTTTATGGACTGGAAGACTCAACAAAGTAAAAATAGCAATTCTCCCCCAACTGATCTATGGGTTTAATGCAATTCCAATCAAAGTACCAGCAGGGTTTTTTGTATAGACAAACTGACTCTAAACTTCATATGGAAAGGTAAAAGAATTAGAATAGCTAAAACCATTCTGGAAAAGAAATGAAATTGAAGGAAATCATACTACCCAATTATAAGGCATTACTGTAAAGCTACATTAATTAAGAAAGTGTGATATTGGCAAAGGGAAAAATACACAAATCAGTGGAACAGAGCTCAAAATAGAGCCACACAAATACAGTCAATTGATTTTTTGATTTTTTTGTTTTTTTGTGGTACTAGGGATTGAACTCAGGGGCATTCTACCTCTGAGCTACACCCCCAGTCCTACTTTTTATTCTTTACTTTGAAACAGGGTCTCACTAAGTTGTGGAGCCCACCCAGCTCCAGTCAATTGATTTTGACAAAAGTATAAAGCAATTCAATGAAGAAAAACCAGTTTTTCAAAAAATGGTGAGGAATAAATTGGACATCATATGTAAAAAGTAAAGCTTCATCTAAACTTTATACCTTTTATAATTATCTCAAAATGGATCACAGATCTAAATGTAAAACTATAATTTTTACAAGAAAATTTCTAGAAGGAGAAAATCGTGTTGACCTGGAATTAGGAAAAAGTTCTTCAAACATAATACCTAAAGATACATAAAAGGAAAAACTGATAAACTAGACTTTATCAAAATCAAAAACATTTACTGAGCTTGGTGGTCACACCTGTAATCCCAGTACTTGGGAGGCTGAAACAGGAGGATCACAGATTCAAGGCCAGCCTCAGGAATTTAGCAAGACCCTGTTTCAAAATAAAAAATAAAATAGGGCTGGCAGTATAGCTCAGAGGTAGAAAGTCTCTGGGTTCAATCTCCAGTACCACAAAAATAAATAAAAACATTTGCTCTCTGAAAGACACTGTAGTGATAGTGAAAGATAAACTACCAACAGGGAGAAAACATTTGCAAAACACGTAGCTGGCATACAATTTTTAACTAAAATATATAAAGAACCTTCAAAACTCAACATAAGTAATCAAATAATTCAAAAACTGGGCAAAAGACTTGATTAGACACCTTACCAAAGAGCATGCAGGGCAAATGAACATGATCTTTGCCATGCATGACATGTTTGCCTTAGTTAATGCCATATTAAAATCACATTGAGATATCACTACCCATCTAACAGAACAGCTAAGTTAAAAAATATTGACAAAAGTCAGGCATGTCACCACATGCTGTAATCCCAGCTACAGGAGGCTGAGACAGGAGGATTACTTGAGCCCAGAAGTTTAGCTGGAGGCCAGCTTGAGCGACATAGGGGGAACTTGTCTGAGGATGTGGAGTAACTGGAATGCAGAATGATCCAGACACCCTGGAGGACAGTCTGGCAGTTTCTTATGAATTGAACATACATTTACTATATAATCCAGAAATCTCACATGCAGCAATATCCTAGAGAAATGGAAACTTATGTTCACAAAAAAAAAAAAAAAAAATCTGCACAATGTATTTATAGCAGCTCTATTCATAACTACCTAAAACTGAAAAACAACCCAAATGTCCTTCAGTGGGTAGGTGTACAAATGGGTAGACATGACACATCCATCCAATTAAGTACTATTTAGCAATAAAAAAAATTTATCACCAGGTGCAGTGACAGACACACCTGTAATCCCAGCTACTCCAGAGGCTGGAGCAGGAAGATCACAAATCTGGGGCTAGCCTGGACAATTCAGGGAGTACCTATCTCAAAAAATAAAAAGGGCTGGGGCTGTAGCTCAGGGCTTGAAGCCCTAGGTTCAATCCCCAATGTGGAAGAAAGGAAGGGATAGAGAGGAAGGGAAGGAAGGGGATGGATCCAGAGGAATCTCAAAGGCAAAGGCACCGTGCTTAGTGAAAGAAGCCAGTAACAGGAAGTTTCATACTGTTGATCCCATTTAAATGGCATTCTGGAAAAGATCAGTAATCGCCAGGAGTTAGGGATAAAGGGTGTGATAGAAAGGGATGGCATGAGTTTTCTGTGGGTGGTAGAACTGTTTTAAATCCTGATTGTTCTGGTGGTTACGAGAATCTAAAATTCACATATCTGTACAATCTCCAAAAGGTCAATTTTACATGTAACTTTCAAAATAAATTTTAAAGTAAAAAGAGTTTAACACAGGTAGTCCATCTAACTCCTGGTGAATCTCAGGCACTACTCTATAGACCTAAAACATTGTATCAAAACAATTATGTTCTTAGAAAAGCATAATTCTTGAGTACAATAATTAAAACCTTGACAGTAATACTTTATATGCATACCTTTCCCTTCCAACTTAATTTTAAAATTCTTTTTCTAACCGATGTAGTCCAATAAATTGGGAAAGGATAAGTTAATTCACTGATCAAAAGGGCTTTTACAAAACAGCTTGTACTTAAGTACAGGTATAATCATATTTGGATAAATACTGAAAAACTTCTTAGAGTCAATGAAGTTACCTAGAAGTAGCCCGTTTGGGACCCTACTTGCCATTTCCCCCGCTCCTGATAGGGACGACCTTCCTCTCACACACCCGGGTTCTTATTCCTGGGATCCCGGAGGAGAGTGGTAGCCAGAGCCAATAAACTAGTGCTCGCTGCTTCATTCATATTCCAGCCGTCTCCGAGCAGCCGGAAACTAGGGAAGGGTGGGGCCGCGCGCGGAGGGGCCCCGCGGCAGGGAGTCGAGGAGTCTGAAGCCAGGAGCGATCTTGGGACCCTCTTCCCCACCCGAGCTAGCCGGGCCGGCAGGGCCCCTGGCTGTGCTCGCCCGGCCTGGCTCGCCCCTCTCCTCTGGGGCTGGGGGAGCCCGAAGCTGATGCTCGGCGACAGCGCTCTCCGCCCGCTCCGGCCCGCCCCAGGGGACCCCGAGGACAGCCCCCCGGGGGACCCCGCCTCGGGGAGCCGGGAAGGGGCTCGGGGCGGGGCCGACCCCACCTCCCGGGAACTCGGGGTGCGCTCGCTCGGCGCGGCCCGGAGGAGGCCCCGCCCGCCGCCCCTCCGCGCCGGCCGCGGCTCAGCCCGGGACCCCGGGGCAGGCGGTCCCTCCCCGGCGGGGCCGCAGCGCCGCGGCCCGAGCGCGACCGCCACTCACCGTCCCCGCCGGCTCCCCGCGCCGGCTCCCGGCTCGCACCGCCCTCGCTCTTTAGAGAATGGTTTGGGTTTTTAACGAACTTCACTAGGATCAAGCGTTCCGCCTGCGGCTCAGCAGCAGCTCCGCCGTGGGTGGCGGGGCGCGGGAGACTCGACTCCCCTCAGCTGGGGACCCGCCGCGCTGGGGAGCATGCGCCGGGCGCGGTCTGCGCATGCTCCGCGCCGGCAGTCCCGCCCCGCCTCTGCTGGGGCTGCCGCGGAGAGGGGGCTGCGAGGGGTTCCCTGCGCCCCGCCGGCCAGAGAGCGGCAGGAGACCCGGAGTCTACCGGGGGTGCTAGACCGTAGGCTTCAGAAAAGACAAATCCACCGAAGAAGGTCTGCAAACGTTTCCCCACACACTGACCAGACCCCAGAGTCCTCAAAGGTCTTTCCCTGCCTCGGACGCACACCTTATTTTTGTGACCTGAAAGACGTCCAAGTCTGGCAGAGTGAGCAAAAATGTGGAGCAGTCACTAAGCACTCACACAGCCTGCAGGAGTTGGCTGGACAAAGTAGAACCCTGAGATGCTTAATAGTTCAAGAAACCAATCCCAAAACTAAAACGTCCCAGGAGAGCAATCCAAACTTCCTTCAGTTGTTTCTATATATTCCAAATAAAATAGAAAGGCAGGGGGGAGAGCAAATGTTGAAGCAGCTAAAGTTACTGGAGTAAATGAATTACATTCTGCCCTACTGCGGGAATGTACACTGGAACTACTCCTTTGGAAAGCAGTCACTATCTGCTAACTTAACGGTTGCACACTCTGACCCAGCAATTCAGTGCCTCAATATACAGCCAAGAAAGATTTGTACACAGCGGCAGTGATAGGAAGGCATCAGAAGTTCATAGCTGCATTTGTTTTAAGAGTTCCCAAATGGGAATAACCCAAAAGACCATCAACAATAAATGAACAAATTCTCAGAGTGTGGGAAAGAACACGACAAGGCAATACAAAGATCGCTTTGCAGCTACAGTCAACCACATGAAGAACCCACAGAAACCCGAAGTATAAGCATAAAACATTAAACACAAAAAAGTACATAATACATCCATTCCTACTGCTAAAGTTCTTGAGACTCTCTGAAACAAAAGGGTTTACTGAGCCATTGTAGATACTAGCCAGAAAAATGGGACCTGGTCCCAGGAAAACTTCTACAATCACCAGCAGCAAAACTAAGTAGCAGTTGAAATTTATGTCTGTTGGACTTAAAAGCATTTTAAAAATAAAATTTCGGTGAAACCAAAATTAGTGCATGACTGTAATCCCAATATTTGTAAGGTTGAGACAGGAGGATTGCAGGTTTAAGGGCAGCCTCATCAATGTAGCAAGACTTTCGGCAACCTGGTGAGATCCTGTTTCCAAACAAAAAAATAAAATAAAAAGGGCTGGGGTATAACTTGGAAGTAGAATGCCTCTGGGCTCAAACCCCAGTAACTAACATACATACATAAATACATACATAAAATTTGGTGAAGAAAGGCATAAACTGCTTACATTGAACCCACATTTACTTTACATAAGAAGGGAGAATTAACACAAAGTGGGAAAAGTTTTGAGATAGGCTTGAACCCAGGGACTTGCATATGCTAGCTAGGCAAGTGCTCTACCTCTGAGCCCTATCTGTATCCTAGGTGGAACCCAGGGGCCTTCTACCTCTAGACTCTACCCCCAGCCCTATTTTACTTTAGTTTTTATTTGGAAATAGGGTCTCACTAAGTTGTGGAGGGCTTCACTAATTTGCTGAGGCTGACTTTGAACCTGTGATCCTCCTGTCTCTGCCTCCCAAGTACTGGGATTACAGGCAAGTGCCACCACACCTGGCATCTCTATCCCTTTTTAAAAATTTTATTTGAGCTGGGCATGGTGGTGCACGCTTGTAAATAAAATAGGGCTGGGGGTATAGCTCGGAGGTAGAATGCCCCTGGGTTTCATCCCAGTAACACACACACACACACACACACACACACACACACACACACACACACACACAAATCAAAAAATAAAATAAAGTTTTTATTTGTAAACTGGGCATAGTGGAACACACCTATAATCCCAGTACTTGGGAGACTGAGACAGGATGATCGAAGGTTTGAAGTTGGCAATTTAGCAATTTAGCAAGGTTCTCAACAACCTAGTAAGACTTTGTTTCCAAATAAGAAACAAAATCAGGTTGGGGGTATAGCTTGGAGGTAGAATGCCTCTGGGTTCAATCCCCAGTACCACAAAACAAAAACAAACTTTATTTGTAATAGGGTCTTGTACCTGGGATTATAGGTATGTACCACCACACTTTGCTTACCTTGTTTTGTTTCATTTTGGCACTGGAGATTGACGCCAGGGGCATTCTACCTCCAGGCTACACCCTCAGCCCTTTTTATTTTGAAACAAGGTCTCCCTAAGTTGCTGAGCTAAGTTGTCAAACGTGCTATCCTCCTGTCTCAGCCTTGCAAGTACTGGGATTTCAGACTTGTGCCACCTGGCTCAGCTTTACCTTGGGTTTTAGGTCAAGATTTCAACATAGATTCTTTTGTTGACTTTGGCATATAGATGATAATTGATTAACTTTCCTTATCTCTTTCCCACTCTATCCTCTGGCCCTTGTAATCATATATAGAACAACTTAGAAATTTTTTCTTGTCATTGGAAAATGAAGCTGTTAAGATAATAGTTACCTTGGTGGATGGGGGTAATGACTGGAAAGGGTCAGTGACTGGAAGAGGTGCTTCCAGGGTGCGAGTGGGGTTCTCTCTGGTGTCTAGGGGCCAGCTGCACGTCTGTGTCCATTTGTGAAAGTTCAAACTGTACTCTTATGCACGTTATTTCCTTTCTAGATGTGAATAATACTTCACATGTAGCAATTTTTAAAATCAAAATTTCCCACAGGGCGAAGTGGCACATGCCTGTAATCCCAGTGACTTAGGAGGCTGAAGCAGAAGGATTGCAAGTTTGAGGCCAGCCTCAGCAACTTAATGAGACCCTGTCTCAAAATAAAAAATAAAAATGGCTAGGGATGTAGCTCAGTAGTAGACCACCCTGTGTTCAATCCCTAGTACCACACATACATACAAAACAAAAAGATTATGTGCCTATAAATAGCAACAATATTTGCAAGAAATTTAATGTCAATAGTCAATAGATTTATCGCTGGAATTTGGATGGTAGTTAGTATTTCTTAGATTTTGGAGTAACGTATTAACCACTTTTAAAAGAAAAAGAAGAAAATAAACAATAAATGGATGAACAACTTGAAAAGACGTTTCTCCAAGGAAGATATACAAATGGCAAATAAGCACTTGAAAAGAGGCTCAACATCATTAATCAAGGAAACTGTAATTAAGAAGGAATTGTAATTAAAAAACACAATGAGGCTGGACGTGGTGGTGCACGGCTGTAATCCTAGTACTTGGGAGGCTGAGTTTCCAAACAAAAAGTAAAATAGGGCCGGGAAACAGTTTCCAAACAAAAAGTAAAATCGGGCCGGGATTGGCGGGTACTCAGAGATAGAATGCCCCTGGGTTCAATCCCCAGCACCAAAGAAAAAAAAAAAAATACAATGAGATACCACTTTATACCCACTAGGATATTATTATAAACAAAATAGAAAATAACAAGTATCAGTGGATTGTAACCTTTGTGCACTGCTGGTAGGAATGTAAAATTGTTCAACCACAGGGAAAAACAGTATTGTTCATCCAAAAATGAAAAATAGAATCACAATATGATCTAGGAATTCCACTTCCTGGTATATATGCAAAAGAATTGAAAGCAGGGCTTCAAGCAGATATTTGTACAGCCATGTTCATAGCAGCATTATTCATAATAGCCCAAAGTTGAATGCATGAACAAAGTGTAGTATAGACATACAATACAATATTATTCAGCTTTGAAAAAAGAGGGAAGTTCTGACACATGCTAGAAAATGGATGACATGAAAAGATGTTATTTGTGTGGAGTGAAAATAGTCTGGTCACAAAAGGACAAATGCTGTATAATTTGATTATACAAGGTGCCTAGAGTAGTCAGATTACTAGAGACAGAAAACAGAATTGTGGTTGCCAGACTGGGGAGTAGAGTGAATGGGAAGTTGGCATTTTATGTGTATAGAGTTTCAGTTTTGCAAGATGAAAAAAGATATGGAGGAGGATGACGAGGATTGTACAACTGAAAGTAGTTAATGCCCCTGAACTATACACTTTAAAATGTCTAAAAATGAGGCTGGGGTGTAGTGAGCTAGAGGTCCTTGCCTAGCATGCATGAGGCCCTGAGTTCAATTCCCAATCCTGGGGGTTGGAGGAGAGCTAAAATGGCAAATTTTTGGAAAAGAAGAAAAAGAAAAGAAAATCCTAAGAGATCTTAGAGAATATGTCTAAGGAATCAAATTTGAGAAGAACTTCCTGATAGAGACCTCCAATAACTATTCTTTTCCTTTTCCACTCCTCTCTGTTTCCAGAGATTGTTTGGTACTGAAGGGGATCAGAATATGCCACTTCAAATTATTGCACTTAAGCATCAGAATTATTTTGAGTTGAAGGCAGCTAAGAAACAGCAGACACAAGAACTCTCTGCCTGCCTTCTCCCTTTCTTCCAAAAAGCAGAGCATAGATTTCCCTCTTTAAGGTGTCCTCCTGTTACCAAAGTCCTAGGTCAGAAGCTTGACTCCAGAGACCCCAATAAGCCAGATCTGACCACGTGCCTCCAAAGCCAAATAGAAAAGGTAATGGTGAAAAGCCAGAAAATAATTGTAAGCAGTACGGCCATATTGAGAAGGCTAAGTAGAGCCAGCATCTCAGCCCTGTCTTCAGTTGCTGATGGGAACTTTAGGTTTATAAGTATGTATGTATGTATGTATGCATGCATGTATGTATGTAAGCACGCATGTATGTATGTACGTATGTGTGTATGTATGCATGTAATTATGTATGTAAATATGTATGCATGCACATATGTAAGTAAGTATGTATGTATGCGTCTAAGTATGTATGTAAGCCTGTATGTATGTGTGTAAGCATGTATGTATGTAAAATGTATGTATGTGTGTATGTATGCATGTATGCAAGTAAGTATGTATGTATGTATGTATATGTTTGTTTGTTTGTTTATGGTACTGGAGATTGAGGGTCCCAGGTAAATAGGAGCTGGAATATGTCTTATACTCATTAAGTCTATATTATTGGGCTCTTACTAGGAATTCAGGTTTTGGAATGAGAGTACTTTTTGTATATTTACTTATTTATTGTGGTGTTGGAGATTGAACTCAGGGGTGTTCTACCACTGAGCTACTACACTCCCAGCCCTTTCTTATTTTTATTTTTTACTTTGAAACAGGATTTCATTAAGTTACTGCACGCTGGCCTTAAACTTGTAGCTCCTCCTGTCTTAGCCTCCCAAGGACCAGAATGTCTGGATTTGAATTCCATTTCTACCACTTCCTAGCTCTGCTACCATAGGCAAGTTATTTAAGTCTCTCTGTGTTGCAGTCTCATCTGTAAAATGGAGATAATAGTAATACCTCCTTACCTTAAGCTTAACACGTCTTCAGACTGTTTCTGGAATTTAGTGAGCTAACAAGGAAGGAGCACATGTTCTCAAAAGATGTTTGTAGTAGGATCAGTATTTGGAAATCACCAGTGACATGGCAATACAGAAATATCTCCCAGTGGACAGATCACCAGGTGGTGACATGGTAATGGCATTACCAGAAATATCACTTTTCCCCCTTTGGTTGTTTTGATGAATTTTTTTTCATCTTTACTGTTTTGTCTAAGTATGGATTGTTTTTTATTTTACTTATTTGGTTTGCTACTCTAATTGTATCTTTTTATAGTCCTGGAAAAATTTCAGCCATTATTTCTCCAAATATTGCCTCTAACCCATTCTTCCTATTTTTTTTTTTTTTTTTTTTTTTTTTTTTTTTTTTTTTTTTTTTTTTTTTTTTTTTTTTTTTTTTTTTTTTTTTTTTTTTTTTTTTTTTTTTTTTTTTTTTTTTTTTTTTTTTTTTTTTTTTTTTTTTTTTTTTTTTTTTTTTTTTTTTTTTTTTTTTTTTTTTTTTTGCGGTACTGGGGATTGAACTCAGGAGGCATTCTACCTTCGAGCTATACCCCCAGCCCTATTTTTTTTTTATTCTTTATTTTGAAACTGAGTCTCACTAAGTTGCGGAGTGCCTCACTAGGTAGCTGAGGCTGGCTGCGAACCCAGATCCTCTGGTCTCAGCCTCCCAAATGCTGGGATTACAAGCGTGCGCCACCACGCCCGGCTCATTCTTCCTATTTTCTTTTTCTGAAACTCCTATTGAGAGAGGTTGATCCTAAAGTCATATTTTATATTTCTATTTTTCTGACTTTATTATATCCAATGACTGATCTTTCAGCATACTAATTTCTCTATTTCTATTTTATTATTTAAATTTACTCATCAAGGGATGGGGATGGAAAGAGTGGTAGAACACCTGCCTAGCATGTGTGAGGCCTTGGGTTCAATCCTCAGTATTGAAAAAGAAAGAAAGAGAGCCGGGCGTGGTGGCGCACGCTTGTAATCCCAGCATTCGGGAGGCTGAGACCGGAGGATCCGGGTTCGCGGCCAGCCTCAGCTACCTAGTGAGGTCCTCCGCAACTTAGTGAGACTCGGTTTCAAAATAAAGAATAAAAAATAGGGCTGGGGGCGTAGCTCGGAGGTAGAAGGCCCCTGAGTTCAATCCCCAGTACCACAAAAAAAAAAAAAAAAAAAAAAAAA
>PVLC010003379.1:85876-98570 GCA_004027655.1 Graphiurus murinus | reverse complement strand
GCTTGTAATCCCAGCATTCGGGAGGCTGAGACCGGAGGATCTGGGTTCGAGGTCAGCCTCAGCTACCTAGTGAGGCACTCCGCAACTTAGTGAGACTCGGTTTCAAAAATAAAGAATAAAAAATAGGACTGGGGGTATAGCTCAGAGGTAGAATGCCCCTGAGTTCAATCCCCAGTACCGCAAAAAAAAAAAAAAAAAAAAAAAAAAAAAATAGGGCTAGTGGTGTAACTCAAAAGTAGACATCACTTGCTCTGGGTGAACAGTGGGTAATTAGCTATATCTAAGTTAATGGCCTCTTGGTTGAATGTTCAATTCCCAATAACACATGGACACACACATGGATTTATGTAGTTGTCTTCAAGATTTTTATTGGTGCATTATGATTATACATAGTAGTGTTAGAAATTGATTCTAGGGAAGGTGCAAATAAAAACTCCTAAAATCAAAAGTAATTTGGCAAGGCAATTTACTTCTGCAGAAGGATGTGCACCTAACAAAGATTCCGGCGAGCAAGCACACTGAGCAGGCAGTCAGCTTAGCTTTATCCCTGACCCCATCCTGCCCCGCACCCTGATTTGGGGAGGGCTTGGGTCACAACTCTGCACCACTGGCTATTCCCTGGTACAGACAGAAATGGTTTCAACAAAGATCCAAAGCCTTAGAGTACATTCTGCATTGATTGGCTCATTGTTGGGGCAGACAGACTTTAGAAGCACAGTTTTAGGGTACACTCTGCATTGATTGGCTTACTGCAAAATTTTAGGGTACACTCTTGGAACAAAGTGGTACAGAAGTGACATAATCGACCCAGGCTATAGTTACAAATGAATTCTTAAGCACCATCACAACTTGGAAGAAGTCCACCTCTATGTAGTTTACTACTTCCACAGAAAAAATGGTTTTTATTTCTTACGGTAGTGAGAGTCATTGTTATTATTATATTAATTTCATAGATCACATTGATGATGTTTAGACGTCAACTGCACCTTGCATTTTTGGGATTAAACCCCAGTCACTCATGATATCTTTTTTACAGGGCTTGAGGGGTGAGCTTCTCTTTCTTTTAGGACCACATTGCTTGTTTGTTGTCTAATGCTTGAAAACCTGTTATGTCATTTATTTTGTAATTATTTTGTTTGTGGTGAGTTAGTGTGGTTCAAGTTATTCTATCATGGTCAGAAGCAGAAATCTCCTTGTTTATTTCTTATTTTATTTTACTTACTTTGTCTCCTTTTCATCCTGTCCTTCTCTTTAGGTGTTATCCATTATGTCTATCTTTGTATAACTTGTAGTTTAGTCATCTATTAAATAATTTTTCTTGTTTCTAAATCTTTCTCAAATTATATCATCTCCAATAAATCTGACAATCCAAGTAACTATTTGAGAGAGAATCAAAACATATGTGTAAGCTGGGCGTGGTGGTACACACTTGTAATCCCAGTGCTTGAGAGCCTGAAGTAGGATGATCACAGGTTCAAGGACAGCCTCAGCAACCTAGGGAGACTCTCAGTAGCTTAGTGAGACCCTGTTTCAAAAAATAAAACATAAAAAGGGCTGGGGGGTGGGGTATAGCTTGGAGGTAGAATGTCCCTGGGCTCAATCCCCAGGAACACATACACACACACACACACACACACACACACACACACACACACACACTGTATACTTTGGAAACCACATTCTTGGTGCAAATTATAAAGGAAACAATCTTATCCCCCTGCCAGACCATGGTAAGGCTTTAATGAATGAACATGTGGCTCGAATGCAAGGTGGCATTATTTGTTATTTATGCTTTTGTTTGAATAGTTGGTGGTATCCACTGTGTTCATCTCTCCCTTTCATTTGCATTCTGTCTTCTATCTTCTTGATCTTATAATTTTTTCTTTTTTTTCTTTTTTCTGCTGAGCAACAAAGAGGCAGGTAGAAAAGCGCCTATTTGATGAAGACAGACACTCATTTTTTGGTAATGATGTTCTGTAGTCTTGGAGACAGTCAACTGTGCCAGTAAGAGATTCTTCTAACCTGCTTCACTGTAGGTAAAATACTGAACAACTCCTCACTTGATGGATATCACATGGCTGCCCTTTGCCATGGGGAAGTTATTTCCTCCTGGCTGCAGAGAACAGGTGGGTGTGAAGGACTCAGAAACCCAATATACAATATTTGGGTACAAGTTGTGCAGAACACCTTGTCCCTGAATTCCTGATTCCTTTCCTTGTAAAAACAAGTACCACTAATAATCAGAGTTATCAGTTACTGAATAATAATACTAGGAGCAATATTCAAAGTATTTAACAACAAACAATACAGGTATTAACCAATCAGACTAGACACTGGCTGTAACAGCATCCGTTCGGATTAGTCCCTGCCTTTACGATTTCAGTTGGTTAAATATTTTGACAACTAGCAATTTGGATATTTGAGGACCGCCAATGTCAATTCTACTTTATGGCATGCCAGGCACTGTGCCAAACACCTTAAGTCACCTTAAGTGCCTTTGTTCTTTGAATTATCTCAGCCACTATATAAGAAGGATACTCTTATTATTCAAACTTGACAGACGGGGAAACTGAGGCTTAATGAGATTAAATGACCTGTCCCATGTCACACACCTGAGAGGCAACAGGACTGGGTTCATCGTGATCTGTTGACCAAGCTTTTAAGTTCTATATTCTACTAACTCTTAGTAATTTTCTCTCTCTCTCTCTCTCTACTGGGGATTGAACCCAGGGGCATTTTGCTTCCAAGCTAAATTATCTTTTTATTTTTTATTTTGAAACAGTCTCACTACATTGTTGAAGCTGACCTCAAACCTATGATCTCCTGATTCAGCCTCCCAAGTACTAGGATTACAGGCATGGGCCACCACACCTGGCTTTTAGTAACTCTTGAGGAAGCTATATGCTGTAGCACTTTTTGCCTTTATGAGAAATATATACCTTAGGAATATGAAGGCTGAACTTTATCGCCCTGGCTTTAGTGACAAGGAAAGTAGCCCTTGGCCAATCCATAAAGAAAAGGAGTATAACCAGTTTGGTGAGAATGAAGGAATGAAGAAGCAGCCCTGGGGCCAGGCCTGCACTCAGGAAATTATTTTGGAATTGATCTAAGGTTCTTGGAGGACCAGGGAGGCCTGAAGTCCTGACCAGTCTTGTAGCCTAAGGGGGAATTTTCAAATAAGATGACAAATATATATTTATTTGGTAATGGGCATTGAACCCCGGGGCATTCTACCTCTGAGCTACACCCCTAACCCTATTTTTTATTCTTTATTTTTGAAATAGGGTTTCACTGAGTTGTGGAGGGCCTCACTAAGTAGTAGCTGAGGCTGCTAGCAAAACCGTGATCCTCCCGTCTCAGCCTCCCCAGGACTAGGTTTACAAGCATGCGCTGCTAAGCCTGGCTTAATTACCACAAATCTTAACTCCCCCTTCCTCTTGCCATTGAGTGAATTCTGGCTGGCTGGGACTTTCCAAGTGGTTCTATTCAAAGCAAAACAAATGACTGAACCCAGCCATGAGCCACCCTGATCTTAGGTCATTGTCTTTCCTGACTCTGAGACTAGCGAATTGGTGGTTCTTTTTTTTTTTTTTCTCAGCCAGTGGTGACTGCACGGCATCACTGCCTGTGAGCCGCTCTTAAGGCTGACACATCCCCATTTCCAGAAATCTTATTTGTGAGGCGTGGCCCCCTGAACTGATGAAACCCACATGTCCTACACTCTGCCAGGAGCCATGCTCAGACAGCGTGCCTTCTGGTGTCCTCCCCATCTCTGTCAAGAACACAGAGAAGGAGGCAAATAATGAGGGGGGTGTTAACAGAGGAATTCACTTGAGCATCTGCCTTCGCCTCTTTAACTCTGTTTCCACAACTGTAAAATATAATTAAACTATTAATGGGGTGCAGTGGCGCATGCCTGTAATCGCAGTACTTGGGAGGCTGAGACAGGAAGATCACATGTTTGAGGCCAGCAGTGTATGGTAACTTAGTGAGACCCTGTTTCCAAATAAAAAATAAAATAAGGCTTGGGGGCTATAGCTCAGAGGTAGAATCCCCCTGAGTTTAATTCCCAGTACCACAAATATATATTCGCATATACATGCAAATGTATTTATACATATTTGCACATGTGTACTGATATTATATATAAATAACAATTTATGTTTGGAGGTAGCATGAAGGCAGGGAAGAAAGCATGATGAGTTAGAGCAAATCAGTGTCCAAACTTCTCCTTAACACTCACAGGCAGCTGAAATCAGGTCCTTGAAGTTGCAAAGAATAACAATTAAGTACCAATTTTGCATTATCATTACTCCTATAACTACCACCACACTGTTATGGTTATAACGGCACAGTGGGCTCTTTTCCTTGATTCAAATAGATATGTGTTAGCCAGGCGTGGTGGCTCACGCTTGTAATCCCAGCATTCGGGAGGCAGAGACCGGAGGATCTGGGTTCGCGGCCAGCCTCAGCTATCTAGTGAGGCACTCCGCAACTTAGTGAGACCCTGTTTCAAAATAAAGAATAAAAAATAGGGATGGGGGTAGAGCTCAGAAGTAGAATGCCTCTGAGTTCAATCCCCAGTACCACAAAAAAACAAAAAACAAATAGATATGTGTTGAATTAGGAAATTAATTAAAGAACTAATAGCTCAGTGGCAGCTTAAGTACATCTGTATTACAAAGCCAGTAGGAAATAGAAAGGGAAGAGAGGAAGAGCGGTGTGACTGACAGACATGCTGGAGAGCCCTCAAATGGAACTCTCCTTCCTTTCAGACCCCGGCCCTTAAGTACAGTTTTCTTATTGGTGTGTTCTTAAGGGGCTAGCGACTCATTTTAGGCAGGTGCTGTTATCTTGTCTTTGGTCAGTGTACTCCTTAAGTGTAGGTGTATCTTTCTCTACCTTTGCTGTATTGGTTGCCCATTAATTATTGGTGCTTTAATTAATTAATTTATTTATTTATTTATTTTGCGGTACTGGGGATAGAACCCAGGGGCATTCTATCTCTGAGCTACACCTCCAGCCCGATTTTTATTTTGAAACAGGGACTCACTAAGTTGCAGAGGGCCTCATTAAGTAGCTGAGGCTGGCTGAGAATCTGCGATCTTCGTGACTCAGCCTCCCAAGTACTGAGATTACAAGCATGTGCCACCACGCCCGACACAACTATTGGTACTTTGAAGTAACACTTTCATCCTTATAGTAAGGCCAGGTCATGAAGAAAAAGATGGAAACAGAGGCACTAACTGCTGCCAGTGTAGCTGCGTGTAATCTCCCAGAGCAAAGCATAAGGCTCCTGCTATCTTTATAGCTTTTAAGATGTGCCAGGCAGAGCCACTTGTGATCTTAGGGCTTTAATTGCATATAATATAGTTTGAAGGTTAAAGGTTTTAATTGCCTATACATCCTTACTATGAGTTAACATCAGGACAGAGGAGAGGGGACGGGGAGCTCTGAAGTGTAACAGGCAAGGCTGTTGGGTTTGTTTGGTTCTCTCTCTCTCTCTCTCTCTCTCTCTCTCTCTCTCTCTCTCTCTCTCTCTCTCTCTCTGCCTGAGTGCCTGCACAGCACCCAGGCTCTGAATGCTTTTTACATTTTTAAATGTAAAAATCAATACCGGGGCAATTTCCTAATACTGGCACAACACCAATGATTATAACAGTTGCGAGGCACTGAGAGTTTACCGTGTGCCAGGCAGGGTACGGAGACATATGTCATATCTTATCCATCTTCAGAACAACCCTATGAGGTGGGCGTGGTGGTGCATGCTTGTAATCCCAGTACTTGGGAGGCTGAGACAGGCGGATGGCAGGTTCACAGCCAACCTCAGCAACTTGTGAGACCCCTCGCAACTTAGTGAGACCTTGTTTCAAAGTAAAGAATAAAAATAGGCTGGGGGTGGAGCTCAGAGGTAGAATGCCCCTGGGTTCCATCCCTAGTACTGCAAAAACAAAAACAAAAACAAAACAAAACCAAAAACCCTATGGAGTTAGGTTCTGTATGGGTATGCTTTGCCACTACTCTGGATTACAGGAAAATGCCACTGGGTCCTGGGTTAGAGGAGTCAGGTCTGGGTGATCATGTAGAGTTCACGAGCCTCCACCTGTTGTTAGCAGAAGGAAGCTGAGCACAGGCATCGTCTGCTGTTGGCTCCAGGAAGCTGCGTGGGCTCCTGGTCAGTATCCTCTGGCTGCCAGCTTCCATCCCAATGAAAAGTAGTTCTTGCACCAAGGAACTCTGCTATCTGCCTTGCCTGTTGGTGTCCAGGAGGATAGCCCATCCACAGCAGGCAGTGTGGATGTAACCGACGGCCCACTGATGACCCACCATAAGCAATGTCCATCTGGTCTCAGTGCACACGCAAGGCTCAAATGACATGTTCCACTTGGACTGTAATGCTCACGAGCTTCCTCTCTTGCAAAGGAGGGTGAGATTGTCAAAAGCAGGAGGGTTTAGAGAGATGCAGAGAACTTTGGATGGGCCAGGTCTTGCTAGGAGCCAGGGCAGTGGCAAAATACACCCACATCTGTCCATGGGGCTGTTTTGAGAAATGAATGAGCTATGATATGCTGTTGAACACGGTCTCTGGGACATCATGAACACTCAAATATATAGCAAGTTTTAGTAATAATACTAACAACACAGCAATCACTAGTATGCAAACATTGGTGCTTTATTAGGAGTAACATTCTGGCAACACTTCCCACAAGCAATTATGACAAAGATGCTATGTTGTTAGGAGCCCCAGTGCAGACAGTGGGCTCTTCACGGACTTGAAGAGCTGACGTTTTATCCTGGGCTCTGCTTGGTCTTAGCATCCCGGGTGCTGAGTCAGAGAAGTCCCTATCTCTAGCAACAGCCAGGGAGGGATGTGCTGATAAGCATGGCGGTATAGATACAAGGGCCTTGAGAAACAGCCAGAGAGGACCCAGTGCAAGCGTGAAATGTTACTATCTCTTTGGTACCCAGCCAGCGTGTGGACTCTGCCGTGTGGATCCGAGTGTTCTGGCTTTCAAGGTCTTTCTAGCCAGAACAAAACTTTGAATCACTGGTATCTCATAGAGGGTGTGTGTGTGAGACTGCAGATTGAACCCAGGGGCATTCCACCTCTGAGTTACACCCCCAGCCCTATTTATTTATTTATTTATTTATTTATTTATTTATTTATTTATTTATTTATTTATTTGAAACAGGATCTTTCTAGGTTGCTGAGAGTCTTGCTGAGGCTGGTCGCAAACCTGCGATTCTCCTGTCTCAGCCTCTCAAGTGTTGGGACTACAGGTATGTGCCACCATGCCCAACAGGTTTATTTGTTTAGGTTTGGGTTGGGTTTTTATTGTGATACTGAGAATCAAACCCAGGGGCATTCTACCTCTGAGCTAGAACCCCAGCCCTATTTTATGTTTTATTTTGAAACAGGTTCTCACTAAGTTATTGAGAGTCACACCAAGTTGCTGAGACTTGTCTTGAACCTGAGATCTTCCTGTTTCAGCCTCCCAAATACTGGGTTTACCACTGTACCCACATCCCAGCCTTTACATTTTTTTTTTTTAATTTTGAAGCAGGATCTTGCTGAGTTACTAAGACTGGCCTTGAACTTGCAATTTTCCTGCCTCAGCTTCCCAAGTACTCGAAGTTTGTGTTTGGTTGAGTGTGTCTAGACCTCTTAATAGCACATGGCCATTTCCTCTCCATAGTTATTTTAAGTCATGCAGAAATTAAACTCATTCACTCATGTTTTTGGTCTATGATGAGCCTATTTTCTTGCTTTAAGTGTAGAGGCTTTGAGTGTTTATTTGAGCCTGAAAAGATGTACATGTTCATCAGTCTGGCGCTGTCTAGGAAGATGGGTATGCTAGAGGTGAGCCCTTCAAAGGTGGCTAGGGTGTCTGAGAAGCTAATTTTTTTTTTTAAAAAGTTTATATATATAATACACACACACACATTTTTTGGTACTAGGGATTGAGCCCAGAGACATTCTACCTCTGAACTACATCCCCCCCAGCCCTATTTTATTTGTATTTTGAAACAGAGTCTCACCAAGTTCCTGGGGGCCTTGCTAAGTTGCAGAAGCTGGCCTTGAACCTGCGATATTCCTGTCTCAGCCTCCCAAGTACTGGAATTACAAGTGTGCACCGCCACACTGGCTTAATATAAACTTAAAAAGCCACATATGGCTACTGCTATCTGCTGGATAGCGAAGATCAAGCTCAGTCCCTTCACTTCACGGATGACTTTCAGGGCCGCCAGTGACCTGCACGGGGTCGCTTGGCCGGTCGGAGCAGTGCAGAGTCTAGGGGACACTGATTGCCAGCTCAGTGGTTTTCCTAACACGTCGAGTTTTCCTTACTCATCCCCAGGTAGAAACAGCCTTTGACATGTCCACTCGGGGTAGCAGGGAGGCAGCTGGGGGCGGGGGGGATGGGAACACACGAGCTGCTGTTGTCGTCTTGGGACACCAACCATGCAAACATTCTGAGGAAGAACATGAAGCACGCGTGTGAGATTCTACCAAGGACAGGGAGGAGTTTGAGAAATGGGAGGTGAGGCTCGGAGTGGTGAAATAGGGTTTGTACTTTATCACATTATAATTAAACACTGTTTTTTTTTTTTTAGTACAGCAACATTTCTTTAGGATAACCCCTATAGGGAGAAATAAATTAGTACTGTTGAGAATTCACCATGCAGAAGGCCCAATGTTAATTGCTATGGGAAGGGGGGGTGTCCAAAGAAGCATAAAACAAAGCCCCCCCTCCTTTTCAAAGAATGATCTATCATCCAGTATAAAGACATGATACAGAAGCAGGAAAAGGTAGCCAGGCATGGTGGTGCACGCTTGTAATCCCAGTACTTGGGAGGCTGAGACCGGAGGATCCAGGTTTGCAGCCAGCCTCAGCTACTTAGTGAGGCCCTCCACAACTTAGTGAGACCCTGTTTCAAAATAAAGAATAAAAAATAGGGCTGGGGGTGTACCTTGGAGGTAGAATGCCCCTGGGTTCAATCCCCAGTACTGCAAAAGAAAAAAAAGAAAAAAGAAGCAGGAAAAGGTAAAAAATGCAACAGAGCCCTAACTAATTGCCAAAAGCTATCATGCAGAGTGCAGGCCTGGGAGATACGGATGCTTCTGAGAGTGTACCACACCCTGTTGCTTGTTTTGTAAGTGACGCTCGCTTCTACTTAGGGATATTGGCAGTATTCAGTCCCTCGCTACAATAATATGCTTGGGGCACGCTAAGGGTCTGCAGCCAGGTAGGGGATAGGAGCAGAGGAGCCACGCTGGCTTCGCAGCCCTCACTGAGCAACTCTGACTGCTGGGCTGCCTTTTCTCATCGAAGGGGAGAGTAACTTCAACAGGCCAGGCTGGGATCTGTATTTACCACACACCCGCCATAGTGTGGCTCTCAAATGTCCCAAAGGCCCATGTGTTTCAGGCTTGGTCCCAGCTCATGGCGCTCTTGGGAGGTGGTGAACCCTTAGGAGGCGGGGTCTAATGGAAGGAAGCTAGGTTGTTGGGGCGTGCCCTTGCACGGGGGTATTGGGACCACAGCCTCTTCCTGTCTCTCTCTCTCTTGCTTTCCCAGTACAATGAGGTGAGTACCTTCCTCTGCCACATGCTCACACATTCTGTTCTGAAACCCACCCGGAAACAAAGAGCACACCAACCGTGGATGGAAACCTCCAAAAAACTATGGTCCAGCGTTAACAGCCAGGCGTGATGCACACCTGTAATCCCAGCATATGGGAGACTGAGCCAGGAAGATGGCAGGTTCGAGGCCAGCCTCAACAACTTATTGAGGTCCTCAGCAACTTAGCAAGACCCTGTTTCCAAATAATAATAATAATAATAAAAAAAATACAATAGGGCTGGAGGTGTAGCTCAGAGGTAGAATGCCCCTGGGTTCGATTCCCAGTACCACTAAATAAATAAATAAATAAATAAATAAATAAATAAATAAATAAATAGCAAACCTTTTTTCTTTTTAAGCTATCTCAGGTATTCTGTGCAATAACCGAAACGTGGTTCACATACCGCCTATCCACTCACACTCTGCCCCACGTCCAGGCGTGGCTGTAAATGGCACCTCTGATTGAGATTTGGTTCTTCCACCTCCCCCATCCACCTGATCTGTGCTTCCTCTTAGGATACAGGAGTCTTCCTCCGGTATTGGGCTACCTTGGCTCTCTCTTGCCCGCTCAGATTTGTATAACTCCCCTGGCTTTTCTTTCCCTCAAGAAAGGAAGGCAGATTTGGACAAGATTAAATAATAAAACAAGTGTCAGTGAAGCAGTATTTGGCATGAAGCAAGCAGTTAGTAATAAGTAGAATACCTGTTAACATCTATTAAGCCCTCATTAGGTGCCAGGCATTGTTCTAAGCACTTTATGTGTATTATCTCATCTAGGTTCCCTGAGACAAGATTCAAGGGCAAGTAATTCATTAAGTCAGTGCTTCTGGGACAAACCTATAAGGAAAAGAGAGAGAAGCAAGAGGCAAAGGGTTAAAGGGGCAATTTGAGTCACAATATACCAGGCCCAGGAGAGCCCTGGAGTGTACAGTCAGCCTCAGGGCTTGTTTGTTAAAAATCGAAGGAACAGGATGAGGTAAACTCTCAGGTACTTCCAACTCTCTGCCCCTAAGAAATAATTGACTGATGGAGAAGCTTGGGAAGAGATACACACACACACACACACACACACACACACACACACACACACACACACACACACATAGAAGGCTGCTAGACTATCTGGCTAGAACATTAACAACGTGTGCTGCAAATCCTCGTAGGAACAGGAACACCAAAGCCAGGGAGCAGATGAGGCGCTAGAGGTTAAATACTTTGCCCTGGTCGCATAGCTCGTAGGTGGGAAGGAAGGATTCAAAGTTAGGCAGCCTGCCTCCTATGTGTGTGCCCTTCTACACTGTGCAAGACCAGGCGGCTCTCCTAGCTACACCGGATTCTCTTTTGAGACCTAATGACTACGTGTTGGTCTGTGTTACAGACATCTGCAAACACTCTAGAGCACGCCAAATTATTTCTGCATATAAGGAGGTTCTTTGTCATCTTGACTTCTCTCAGCCTCCATCACCGTAATGCAATCAACACACACTTCATCCCGATTGGCTCCTAATTCCTATAATTTTCTCTTAGTGGCTCTCTAGATTTTGCCGCTGATGATAGTGCATTCATGGCTCTGCAGTGGGTGCTGGGCTCAAGCACCAGGTGCAGGCTCTCAAGACCCCAGCCTTTTCATTTGAAATACATTTCATTTTATTTTAACATTTCCTGAAGAAATGTTCTCTCTCTCTCTCTCTTCACTATGCTAAATCACTCTTTTCCTGGAAAGACTTTGGCCACAATTAATTTTGTTTTTCTACAAAAAATAATGTTCAAGTACTTCCTGCTGGAATAAGTGATTGGAGAGAGAAAAAGGATGGACTTTATTTTCCCTCTTAAGCAGCTGTAGAAGGTGCATCGGTGTTACACAGCAGCTGAAGTTCATGTGGCATTTGATTTCACATTTTCTGGCTCTGAGAGGGATAGATTATGAACTTCTGTGGCAAAATCGATGGGATGATGGTAAAACTTCATTTAATATGTTAATACTATTCCAGATTAAACACGTGCTACTTTTTATGCATTACTGATTGCTTTTTACACCCATAAAAGCAATAATAAATATGATAACACATTAGGCCGGGCAGTTCTTTTATAGCTGGCCTGTGGATTTGTCATAGCCAGCGTTATCACTACTGTGAGCCCAAATACCCGGTGGCCACAACTTAGAGGCAGAAAGATGTATTTGCTCACAGTTCTCGAGATTTCAGGGTTCAGTCCACGTTAGGCTGGGTGAAGTCTGTGGAGCTCGGCATGGCGTGGGGAGGAGGGAGAGAAGAGTGCAAGGGCTCTGCTCTCACATCAAGGATGCTAGACGCAAAGAAAGAGCTCAGGAAGGGGGTTCACAAACACTTGCACCATCTCTAAACCACACTCCCAGGGATCCACCTTCTCCAGCTACAGCCCATCTGCCCAGGTTATCACGCAATCAATCCACCATGATGGATTTATCCATTGGCGAGATTAGAATCCTCATGATTTGATTAGATCCATTCCAAACATCAAGACGCGTGCTCTCTCAGGAGACATTCTGTATCTAACCATAACGGGATTGTAGGATACATGGCAGTAACGCTTTCCTCTATTCACTAGATACCAGTAGCAACTTCCCATCCCCCTTTCAAATTATGAGAAACAAAAACATGTCCAAATGTTCTTTGTGTGTGTGTGTGGTACTAGGGGTGGAACCCAGGGGCCTTCTACCTCCAGGCTACACCCCCGGCCCAGGATTCAACGACTGTTCGCAGGATGCCTGGAACTGACCCAGGGTCCACTCAAAACTCTGGAATCCAGCACTGCTCCATGCCTTTGTTGGTCTAAAGCCCCTTCCTCCTCCAAGATCTCCCATCTTGAGTGCCCATGCTATTACAGTTGCATTTTTATTGTTATCTGTAGTCCTTTGCGATCTATTTGTTTTTTGTCTTTTTTCTTTTCTTTTCTCTCTCTCTCTCTCTCTCTCTTTTTTTTTTTTTTTTTTTTTGTTCTAGGGATTGAATCCAATATTCTAATTCCAAATTAAACCCAGCCCTTTTATATTTTTTTTGTTTTGAAACAGGGTCTCGCTAAGTTGCTGA
>PVLC010003379.1:51887-85776 GCA_004027655.1 Graphiurus murinus | reverse complement strand
TTTTGATCCTTCTTAAACTTCAAGTTTCCTTCCGTGTGTGTGTGTGTGTGTGTGTGTGTGTGTGTGTGTGTGTGCTGGAAATTGAACTCAGGACCTTGAATGTGATAGGCAAACACTCTGCCTCTGAGCTGTATCCCCAACTTCAAACTTAAAGCTTTTTAAAGTGCAGATATTGATCATTTAGTTCATCTTTTGTGGGAACAAAGCCTGCCTCTCTACAGAGGAGGAGTCTGGCATAGATGTTGAACTGAATTTAATCTTCGTAGGATCCCTCTAGGCATTGTGCCACCTAATGATCATTATTTGAGGATGCAAGGAGGCTGGAAAAAGGGAAAAAGAAAGGGCAGAAGGAAGAAAAGAAAGAAGGAAGGAACATGGAAATGGAAAAATACTGGGTGTGTTTGCTCCAATACATTTATAGATCAGATTTTTTTTTCTTGCGGTACTGGGGGTTGAACTCAGGGGCATTCTACCTCCAAGCTATACCCCAAGCCCTATTTTTTTAGTCTTTATTTTGAAACAGGGTCTCACTAAGTTGCGGAGGGCCTCACCAGGTAGCTGAGGCTGGTCGCCAACCTGGATCCTCTGGTCTCAGTCTCCCAAGTACTGAGATTACAAGCATGTGCCACCACACCTGGCTATAAATCAGATCTTTTTTGAAGGTGCATATACTCTCCTGAAACCATAGTAAAGGTGTCATGACATGGAACCAGGTTTGCTTCATCTGAAGATGAAGGTCCTTATTATTGTTGTTATTGTTATTGTTACTGTTACTATTATTTTGTAGTACCAAAATAATTGAACCAAGAGACATTCTACCCCTGAGCTACACCCCCAGCCCTATTTTATTTTTTTATTTTTGAAACAGGGTCTCGCTGAGTTGTGGAGGGCCTCACTGAGTTGCTGAGGCTGTCCTTGAACCTGCAATCCTCCTGTCTCGGTCTCCCACGTATTAGGATAACAGGTGTGCACCACCACACCCAGTTTAAAGGTCATTATTAACGAGAACCAAATAGACAGCTGTTTTCCTTCTGCTCCATAGTTGTAAAATGAGTAGAGAAAGAAAACTTACTGCAATTTATGGCACAGATAAAGCTTGTTTCCTTGCTGGTGAGTTTCATTTCCTTCTGATTCAGAGCCCGATATTGCCCAGATTTTTCTATGACTTTACCATTGTGGAGACTGGGAGATCATAAAGCGCTTCTTTATCCTCTTGGAAGTGCGGTGGCTTCTCTGGTATGTGAACATCTGTGTGTTCTCTCCTTCCAGCAGGAACTTTGGTCATGTGATGACATTTCCTCCAAATGTAACATCCAGCTGCCTGGGATCTGGGTTTTCTGTGATCAGATAGACCCTGCCATGTCCTGCGGGGGCGTCTGCTGCTTTCCCTGAGAGGCTAGGATGACTTCTGAAGCGCAGGTTCAAGGACAGCATTAGCAACTTAGTGAGGCCCTCTGCAACTTAGTTGTGAGGCTCTATTTCAAAGTAAATACAAAACAAAATAAAAACAAGAAGGGCTGGGAGTGTAACCTGGAGGTAGAATGCCCCTGGGTTCAATCCCCAGCACCCCTCCAAAAAATAAAAAACAACCATGATGGAATATGATATCTTTAGGTACACAGTTGATGTAGAAAAGAATTCCAGGGGAGGGGGTTACTTGGTAGAATTTAGGAACCAAACTAAAATGGGTAGATAGAATTGAGAAGACCCCAGTACTTGGGAGGCTGAGACAGGAGGATCGCAGGTTCCAGACCAACCTCAGCTACTTAGTGAGGATCTTCATAACTTAGTGAAACCCTGTTTCAAAATAAAGAATAAAAATTAGGCCAGGCGTGGTGACGCACGCTTGTAATCCCAGCATTTGGGAGGCTGAGACTGGAGGATCCGGGTTTGCGGCCAGCCTTAGCTACCTAGTGAGGAACTCCGCAACTTAGTGAGACCCGGTTTCAAAATAAAGAATAAAAAATAGGGCTGGGGGTATAGCTCGGAGGTAGAATGCCCCTGAGTTCAATCCCCAGTACCGCAAAAAATAAAAAAAATAAAAAATAAAAATTAGGACTGCGGGTATAGCTCAGAGGTAGAATGCCCCTGGGTTCCATCCCCAGTACCCCCAAAATAAAAAAAATTAAAAAAGAATTGAGAAGATATGGTCAACACAGGAGGGCCAATTTAAAGAAGTGAATACAAGCGGGTCCTGAACTCCCTAAGAGGTGGGGTCTTCATTGGGGTTCAGACACCTAGAGAGTAGGTAGTCTTAAATGATCTAAATTATATATTTTGTACATTTCTTGGGGACAAGACTGCATCCCTAGAGAGACTTTCACACTCTAAAAATGGAATGGTGTTTGATCGAGGATTAGGATCCAAGCCAGGAGAGAATAAGGGAAGTGGGTACGATCACTGGCGAGGTCAGTACTCGCAGCCATTCTATCTGATTTATCAGGATCTCTGGGAGACGTGGGTGAGTCCGAATGTCAGGAGGGCCACAGTCATTTGTCTTGCCCTTGTCCCTCTGGCATACTCAGCCCTGGTCCTACTGACTTCTGAAGGACAGAGACTTCATGACGTGGCACGATTAGGTAGCCTCTGGCTTCTGAATATTTAATGACAGGATGTTTTCCAGCTACTTCCTTTTTATTTTTAGTTGCCATGATTGCAAGAGGATGGTGATGCTATGGGCTTATTCCAGAGGCTGTGCCAAAGCAAGCCAAAATAAAAACAACATTAAAAAGAATAATAATAACTAAGGGAGCCAGGCGTGGTGGTACACATCTGTAATCCTGGTACTTGGGAGGCTGAGACAAGAGGATCGCAGGTTCGAGGCCAGCCTCAGCAAGCTTGCAAGGCCCTCTGCAACTTGGTGAGACCCTATTTCCAAATAAAAAATAAAATAGGGCTGGGATATAGCTCAGAGGTAGAGGCCTCTGGGTTTAATGACCAGGATCAAAAAAAAAAACAAAACAAAAATTAAGAGGTGAAATGGTAGACATACTAACTGTGAGAGTTTAAATGGTGTCTTCATTCCAATTCAATGCGAGAAGCTTCAAGAACACCATTGTCCACTGATTTGCTATAGGTTCTATCAGAAACCCCACCCAGATCAAGATCATTGGACTGTACCATAGCTTTGCTCTCATAACGTAGGAAATATATTGATTACTAATATTTTCATATGAATTAGGAATCTCTCTCTCTCTCTCTCCTCACTGTCTCTGTCTCTTCCTCTCTTCTCTACTGAGAGAATTCTAAACAGGCATGTTTTGTACTTTCTTTAAAAAAATAGGAGTGAGAGCCAGGTTTGGTGGTACACACCTATAATCCTAGTATTGGGAGGCTGGGACAAGAGGCTTACAGGTTAGAGGCCAGTCTCATCAATTTAGCAAGACAGTGTTTCAAATGAAAAAAAACACAAATGGGGGGAGGGTGCTGAGAGTTTTTCTTGGAGGTAGAGTGCCCTGGGTTCAATCCCCAGTACTAAAAAAAAGAAAGAAAGAAAAAAGAAAAAGAGTGAGAAGAAGAAGAAACAGATGGAGAAAATGACCCAAGAAGCAAACTGAACTGGCCCTACACATTGGCCTAGAGTCCGCCTCGGGGATGGTTTCCATTTTGGTTCCTGAATTCCATTGCTGAGTGATTAGGTGTGAGATCAAGACTCACCCAGGCAGAGTCCAGGGGCAACTCAGGACAGGTTCACCTCTGGCTGAGCTGTGGTTTCTAGCGCTCAGTTTATTGAGTCCCTCTTATGGCTGCCCCTAGTTCTTCACGCTGTCTGGTTTCTACATTAAGGGAGAAGGAAGCAGCTGGCTTCTGGGAGCTCTTCCGTAAGAGTAAGGGATTTTATTTATTTCCATCATGTCTATGCAGCAAAGTCTCCATGAAAACACAAAAGAGAGCTGGGCGTGGTGGCGCACGTTTGTAATCCCAGTACTTGGGAGGCTGAGACAGGAGGATGGCAGGTTCAGGACCAGCCTTAGCAACTTAATGAGGCTTTCAGCACCTTAGTGAGACCCTGTTTCAAAAATAAAAATAAAGCCGGGAGTGGTGGTGCACGCTTGTAATCCTAGTAATTGGGAGGCTCAGATTGGAGGATCCGGGTTCGCAGCCAGCCTCAACTACTTAGGCCCTCCGCCACTTAGGGAGACCCAGTTTCAAAATAAAGAATAAAAAATAGGACTGGGGGTATAGCTCAGAGGTAGAATGCCCCTGGGTTCAATCCCCAGTACCAAAAACAAACAAACAAACAAAAAACCACAAAAGGGTCGACAGGGCTCGGAGGGCTTCTGGACAGCTGACCACACAGAAGGTGTGAGAACACAGAAGCTGGGCAACCGTTCCTCAGATCTTGCGCTGTGTGTCTCTTCATCTGTATCTTTTGTAATATCCTTTACATGAAACCCCAGTGCATAGCCAGTGAAACGCACAGGTAAAACCAGCTGGAGCTTGTGACTGGCATCTCTAGTTGGTGGTGGCGATGGGGGGACCACAGCCTCAATCGCTGGCACCTGATGTTATCCCAGGCAGGGTCAGAATGGAATTGAATTAGAGGACCACCAGCTGGTATCTGCTGCAGAATTAATTGCTTGCTTGGCGGGTGGGGAGAACTCCCCATACCTTTGTGGGGAGGGGGGTCACAGAAGTCTTCTGTTTTGATTTTGCTGGTATGAAAGCAAAGAAAAAGGTAATTTTTTTCCCTACACAATGATCTATTCCCTTTCGCTTAAATATGAGAAAATTACAGTTGTGCAAGAGCTAACTCAATGAGAATAGGTTCTTAAAACCACTTTCCCACCCATTATAATTCTTGAGCAACGAGTAGAGATAGAAGTTTGTAATCCTCTGTATCTGTGCCTCTTAAAACCTAACTTCTTCCATGTAAGCGTTCTGTTGTTGTTTTGAGGTGAGGTATTAACATGAGAATCTTCCGTGTTCAGTAAAACAATCTGACACTATTTCTACTTCAAAGCTAATGAAAGCAGAAAGAGGTAGAAAATAATACTTATTTAATACTTATTTTTGGTGGCCCAGAGATCCAATTATGAGTATAGGTGAAGTGAAGTCAAAATAAACTACAAAGGGTAAGAAGAAGAAACAACAAACCAGAATGGACAGTAGTTGAGATTTGAGTCTATTTTCTTTCTTCAAAACTGTTTCTAAAAGACAGGCATGGTGGCATACACCTGTGATCCCAATACTTGAGAAGCTGAGACAGGAGGATCACAGTTTTGAGACCAGCTTCAGCAACTTAACAAGACCTTGTAAATAGAATAGAATAGAATAGAAAAAATATATAAAATAAAGTAGTAAAATAAAATAATAGGGCTAGGAGTGTAGCTTAGAGGTAGAATGCTTCTGGGTTCAGTCTCAATACACACACACACACACACACACACACACACACACACACACACACAAACAAAGCCATTTCCAACTGTGACCCATCCTCTAGCTAAAATATCCTATATGGGGAAGGGGGGACTGGGGAGGGAGCCAGGGGGAAAGCCCACCAAGTGCTGTGTATGTATGTCCCTATCACTAAGAACTGCATTATGATGTGAGACTGTAATGCACCAATAAAAGTATAAAACAAAAAATAAAATTAATTAAAATGTTTGTACAAGCCAGGCGTGGTGGCGCACACTTGTAATCCCAGTACTTGGAAGGCTGACACAGGAGGATCTGGGTCCATGGCCAGCCTCAGCTACTTAGTGAGGCCCTCTGCAACTTAGTAAAACCTTGTTTCAAAATAAAGAATAAAAAATAGGGCTAGGGGTGTAGCTCAGAGGTAAAGTGCCTCTGGGTTCAACCCCTAGTACTACAAAAAAAAAAAAAAAAATGTTTGCACAAAAAATAAAGCATAAAAATTAAAAAAAAAAATTAGAAAGACTGACAAACCAATTGTTAGCAAGAATGTGAGCACATGGAACTTTCTAGATTGCTGCCAGAGTGGAACTTGCACAGCCACTTGGGAAAAGTATTGGGACATTTCTTATAAATATAGGCCTACACCTAGGGGGGCATGGTGGCGAACACTTGTAATCCCAGTACCTGAGAGGCTGAGACCGGAGGATCCGGGTTTCAGCCAGCCTCAGCTACTTAGTGAGGCCCTCTCCAACTTAGTGAGAACCTGTTTACAAATAAAGGATAAAAAAAGTAGGACTGGGGGTGTAGCTCAGAGGTAGAATGCCCCTGGGTTCAATCCCCAGTTACCGCAAAAATAAATAAGTAAATAAATAAATAAAGGCCTACACCTACCCCATGGCCCAAAATTCTACTTCTAAACGTTATTCGAGAAATGAAAACATGTCCACAAAACCTTGTATACACATGTTTATACATGTTTAAACATGGCGGCCTTATTCACAATAACTAAGAACTAGAAACCACCAAAACACCCATTAAACAAGTGAGTAGGTAGACACACGGCAGCACGCTTATATCACTGAATACTGCTACTGAGCAATAAAAATAAATTTATGATACGCAGAACAGTGGGGATGAGTCTCTGTAACATTACACAAAAGAAGGCAGGCGCAGAAGAATGTGTACTGGTTGAGATCACTTACACGAAGAAGAGATGTAAGTGACAAAAAAAATCAAGAGTAGTTGACGCTGGTAGGTAAGACGTAGACTAGAGAATGAGGAAGCCGGTCAGCACAAAAAATGTTCTTGATCATTATTTTGGTCAAAGTTAAATGAATATATATATATATATATATATATATATATATATATGTATAATTCATCAAACAATAAGCTTAAGGCCTATGCAATTTATACTTCCATAAAAACATAAAAGTATAAATAATAAAATGACTATTGCAGCCATAAAAAGTAAGCTTTTGACCTTACATAATTTCTGCTTATCTCCTTACATGGTCCATTTTAAAATTAATTTATCTTGTGGACTAATCACAAATGGTCATCGTGTATGCTAAAAATACACACAATAATAAATAGTGCACAAAGTTCCACAGTTTATCTCTTCTGTTGAATAATTCCACTCATTTTTGTTTTTTTTTTCAGTTTACACAGTACTGGGGATTGAACCCAGGGGTGCTCTCCCACTGAGCTATGTATCCCCAGCCCTTTCTATTTTTCATTTTGAGACAGAGTTTTGCTTAGTTGCCCAGGCTGGACTTCAACTTGTGATCCTCCTGCCTCAGCCTCCTGAGTCACTGGGATTAACAGGTGTGTACCAACATGCCCAGTCCTAAATATGATTTTTTTAGTCCTAAATATGATTTTTATTCTGGAAAGATAAATAGCAGTGAATTTGAGAATGTCTGTTGAATTTAGGTAATACCATGCTAATTAGTATTTGGAGTTACTTACAAGTGTTAGTTCTTTACTTTGAGGTCAAAATTTTCTGGCATTTAAAAAAAATTTTATTTACTTATTTGTCTTATTTTACTGGGGTTTGAACCTGCTTACTTGTGCTAGATGAGTGCTTAACCATGGAGCTACAGTGAGCTACACTCTAGCATTTTTTGGTTTTTGTTTTGTTTTGTTTGCCAAGAAGAACATTTTCTTTCTAGAGTAATTAGAAATTAATCTTAGGCACATCAATATATATAATTTCTTTTCTCTCTTGTTGATTTTGATTCTTATTAAAAAATGAAAAAGAAGCTGGGCATGGTGGCGCACGCTTGTAATCCCAGCATTTGGGAGGCTGAGACCAGAGGATCCGGGTTCCTGGCCAGCCTCAGCTACCTAGTGAGGCACTCCGCAACTTAGTGAGACCCTGTTTCAAAATAAAGAATAAAAAATAGGGCTGGGGGTGTAGCTCGGAGGTAGAATGCCTCTGAGTTCAATCCCCAGTACCACAAAAAAAAAAAGAACAGAAAAGAAAAAGAAGCCAGGCGTGGTGGCTCACGCTTGTAATCCCAGTACGTGGGAGGTTGAGACAGGAGGATGACAGGTTTTCAGCCAGGCTCAACTACTTAGTGAGGCCCTCAGCAACTTAGAGAGACCCTGTTTCAAAGTAAAAAAATAAAATAGAGCTGGGAGTGCATCTCAGAGGTATAATGCCCTTGAGTTCAGGCCTCAGTACCACCAAAATAAACCAACAAACAAGTAGGAAAAAAGTTTCAATCTTTCCCTCAAACTCAGTCTTCCCAGCACCTGGGAGACTGATCTCCTGGGTATTTGATGTAACCAACTTGGCTCCGACATGGTGGTTTCCAGCTAAACTGACCCATCGCACAGCCAGCGGGATCAGTCACTAAGACACATGACTCACCAGGTCTTCTGAGCCACGGTCTGGTTTTCCTGTGGTTCCGAGGATGGAGTTCCAGTTTACTGGAGACCGGTTCCTTGACAGGAGAGATAAGGAACTGCTCTCTTCATTGGCCTCTGCATCAAGTCACCCACCTGGGATGCTAAAATTCATGAATAAATAAAAAAGAGCTCTGCTTTTTCTGTCTACATCTCAGAGAGGACAGAAGGGCACGGCCGACCTTTGGAACCCTCCTGATGGAACTGTATTAGTCATTCTCTTCTCCCTTACTTGTTGACCCCCTTAACCAAAGATGAGCAGTATTAGATTTGATATTCAAATATTGCAAATGGCATGATGCTCAGCGGGCTATCAACTGTACTCTCTACTTTTGTGGAAAATATTATTTCCCTCTATCAACAATCAGGCCAGAGTGGGCAGCCCAAAGAAATATGGTTTATATTTTTGGCCTTTGGGAACGCTGTTTTCTTTTTGATTCACTGTCTACTTAACTTCTTTTGCTTTTATGCTCCTCTGTCTGGCCTTGGGTGAGCAATTTTATTTACAGCCCAGAGAAAAAAAGAGTTTTAAGGGGAGTGCCTAGAAGCAGAGTCAGAGACCAAGAGTCATGTGAAATCTGAAAGCGCCTTATTAGGAAGATTCTCAGGAGGGAATAATGGGGCGGCGGGAAGTTGGATGGGGAGCAGGAAGAGTCCAGCCGAGAAGGCAAGATCGAGCACAATCCCGCAGGGGATCCTTCCAGTGTGCCGTGGAGCTCTGAGGATGGCAGAGACGAGAGAATTGAAGCACGTATACCCTTGCGCTCATAATTCAGTAGGTAAAGGCTCTCTGAGAAGCAGGTGGATTCCCAGGCCCTGCTGGCATCTCTGCGCCGAGGCAGCTCTGGTAACCTGAGCACGGCTCTGCTCTCTGCCCTTCTTTGTTTATGCCATCTTTAGCGGTCACCGTTCAGCCTCGGGTGTGTCGCTCTAGGGGGCACGATGGCAGCTGTCTTTCAAGGTATCACATTCACATTCAAGGGAGAGAGCAAGGGCAGAGGCTCGGTCTTAGGGGTAGGGCTGGGTTTGTTCTCCTTTCCTTCTGTTTTTATCCTTTCCCTCCATGTCCCATTAGAAGCATTCCTATAAATGGATTTCATTCTTCATGGCCAGCCTGCCCTCCCAGGGCAGGTAGAATCTGGCTTTTGTTTCCTTCCAACAGCATCGTATTATGGTATTAGGACCTTTCTTTGTGTAACGCAATGCACCTGTGTTTGTAATTTTTTCAAACAAACATTTGAAATGCTAACATCATCAACCTCTTTTGTTGGAAAAGCGAAAGCTTCCCCACAGTCTCCAAGTAGATTTTTCCTTATATTTTCTTGATGAGAACTTGACTTCTTGGCCCTTCCAACAGCAAGGGAACCTGGGAAAGCAGGTATCTAGTGACAAAAAGGCAACAAGGGATGGGGGTGAGTGTGTGTGTTGGGGTAGCCAAGGAGCAGTATCTGCCAGAAGTATCATGGAAATATTTGAATTAATAGCAACACTTAGATTTCTCCCAATAACTTTCTAGATCAAAAGAAGAACTTAAGCTGGGCATGGTGGCACATACTTGTAATCCTAGTACTTAGGAGGCTGAAACTGGAGGATCTGGATTTGCGGTCAGCCTCAGGTACTTAGTGAGGCCCTCTACAATGTAGTGAGACCCTGTTTCAAAATAAAGAATAAAAATAGGGCTGAGGGTGTAGCTTGGAGGTAAAATGCCCCTGGGTTCAATCCCCAGTACTGCAAAAAAAAAAAGAAGGACCTATTCTAGGCATTTTATGTGGTTGTGCAAAACTGTATAGACATAATTTTATACTGATATATAGTAAAATATATAGCTTATACTTTGTATTATGTGTTCATATAAATATAATTATATTTTCTATAGGAGAAATTTATAATATTGATCAGACATATTAGCTTTTGCTTAATACATTTCATCTAACCATATTAGCAATAGGTATTTGAAACATGGGTGATTAATAAATAATGCCTCTAAGAGCCAGGCGTGGTGGCTCACACTTGTAATCTCAATACTTGGGAGGCTAAGAAAGGAGGATCCAGGTTCACAGCTAGCCTCAGATACTTAGTGAGGCCCTCTGCAACTTAGTGAGACCCTATTTCAAAATGAATAAAAAATAGGACTGGTGGTAGAATGCCCCTGGGTTCAACCCCCAGTACCGCAAATAAATAAATAAATAAATAAATAAATAAATAAATAAATAAATAAATAAAGCTGCTAAAAAATGAAAACCACATTATTTTTTCAGCATTATTGTAATTATTAATAACAAAAATCACGTAATATTTAGTGACTCCAGTTGTAAGCCAGCTTTTCTATGAAGAGATTTATTCTTGCTCTGGAGCCAGCTCGTGCTAGTTCCAAGCTATTGAAGAAACCACACTTAAATGATCATCCCACCAAAACAGTCTCACACTCTTGCCCCGTTGAAGTGGAATATTCATTTTTCAAAAGTGCTATCTTTCTGTCATTGGAGCTTTTCCACATCTCTGGAGAGTCCTTACATGTTCTTATCCCTGAGGGATGACTTGGGAAAGAAAAGTACTTAAAAGGTATTCTTAAAATACTTTTATTGGTAGGCATGCGTTGTTTTTTTTTTTAATTGTAAAGCCTCTGGGAATCCACTATTACTCATTTTGTGAATTAATATGATTAAATGCAATTTAATTTGTAGTGTCATTAAAAAGCGTATAAATGGCTCTATTCTTCCAGGGCTGGCATTTGAACTGGAGCCTTTTCTTCTGACGTCACTGGTCAATGATTTATGGGTTTCCCGTGGTCATATCTTGCCTGGCTATCACCAACTTGTTTCTAAGATAGCAGAGTAGCGTACCTGGGAAGTCATGATTCCAAGTCTTTGGCTGCTGGGCTTGTTCTTAAACCTAATGTACTCAGCTAGATCCCACTTTGGGAGGCGATAAGACTTGAGAAGGTAGTGGTACACTTAATTTCTAAGAGTAGCCAGTGCCAGGTGACGTGGACCTGGAACTTCCAAGGGTACCCCCGGCAAAGTGATACGGCTGCTTAGCTTCCAGAGTCAAAGTGAATGAGGAAGCCAAGTCTTTCCCCCAGTAGACAATGTGTGTGTGTGTGTGTAAAAGGGAAAGACACATTCACATGTAGGGGACATAAACATGAGTGCATGAATATGTTAGAAAGAGAAAGAGAAAGAAACTTTGGTTGCAATGGTGGAGGGGCCCCATTGTCTATTTTCAGGACCTGATGGAGGCTATTGGTTTTCCTTCGAAAGTTTACTCCTTACCAGATATGGTAGCACACGCCTGTAATCCCAGTACCTGGGAGACTGAGACAGGAGGACTGAGACGGGCCATTAACATCTTATCTTCATAGGAAAATGAAGGCAAGAAAACTTAAGATTCCAGAAAAGAGCTGTTGTTAAGACTTGGTTTTGGTGGAAGGTCAGGACTGACGCCATGTATGTTAAAGTGATTATCTTTCATGGTTCCGCCTCAAAGTGCCTTTGCTACCTGTTACTCTGGTGCTTGGAGGAACAGGAATGGAGAAGGGTGTGGAGACAATAAGGAGAGAAACTGAAGCTTGATAATGTTGGATTTTCCCTGCCATTTCTTTTCCCCCATCTGTTGAAGCATGGCATAAGGAGATTATCACACGCTCACAGTCGAGAAGTAGATCTATTGTGTAAACGTCCCAGGTGGAATGCTGCGAATTCTGAAGGCAAAGAACCATTTTCAGCTTAATTCCTTCTGGCAAAAATTTTGTACCAACAGACTGCTGCGTGACTATTTGGAACTGTGAATGGAACCAAGCTCCAGAGGAAGTGAAAGTGTCTTCGTATCTTTGGTCTCTGTGTGACCACTTCTTTCTTTCTTTTTCTTTTCCTTTTGCCATTAAACAACTTAATGAATCTGTGTTGACAGCTCACGACTGAAGATTAAATTAGAGGAAGGTTCTTATTGCATTTTGAGATTATGTTAAACACTTGAACACATTGCAAATCTCCCAGGCGGAAATGACTCTTGTAATCTTTCATCAAAATTTATTACCAACATTTCCTTCGCTGACAGTATCAAAACGCTGCAGGAGCCAGGGAATGTTCTCAGCCACACTGGCAAGGGGATATGATGACCGTCTCCGCTGGAAGTTGTGACTTCCGCTTGGGTTTTTGCTTCCCCTTGTGGAAAACAATGGTTTCTGGTTACCCCCCAAGGATATGGTGACTTCATGCTCTGTGATCTCTAGGGGGACCCAGGGGACATATTGATTTCTCCTCCTTTGGAAATCAGATTTTTTTTTCTCTTCTGGAAGATGGGAGGGGGAATGTTCTAGGCCAGCACCTGGTACTGAGCAGGGAGACTTGGACTTTGTCAAAAGTGATGATTAATTGAATTTAGACCTTTGAGAATGGACCTCGCCCTTTAGCTCCGGTTATCATTTTTCTTTACAGAATATTTTTCTCTCCTCCTTCAACCAGGTGGTGTGTACATGTTCAACAAAAATAAAGTTACCAAAATTTTTCATAAGGCCTTTTGCCAATAGAGAAAATTGACTTTCGTTCATTTGTTTATTTTGTTTTATTTTATTATTATTATTATTATTTTATTTTATTTTAACAATAATAAAATTATTTTTATTTATTTTATTTATTTATTTTGCAGTACCGGGAATTGAACCCAGGGACATTCTACTTCCAAGTTATATTCTCAGCCCTAATTTTTACTCTTTACTTTGAAACAGGGTCTCACTAAGTTGGAGAGGGCCTCACTAAGTAGCTGAGGCTGGCCGTGAACCTGCAATCCTGTCTCAACCTCACAAGTACTGGGATTACAAGTATGTGCCGTCACCAAGCCTGGCTTCAACCCTTCTTTTAACTTTTAAGGTTCAAAAAAGGAGAAAAGAGATGAGAAAGCTGGAAGGATGAGTAGCATTTCTATCTGTCAGTCTTGCTTTCTTCTCCTGTTGGTGTTCACATCTTGCCTCTTCTATATTTTTTTCCTACTGCATTTCTATCTGCTTTTTGTTTTCCTAGAGATTCCTACCTGGTTTCTGTCTCTTTGTTTTGCTTCCCTCCTCTCACTCAGCTCCTATGCTCAGGCAAAACCCCTGTTCTGGGAAGAGGAAAGGGTTAGGATAGGGAAGGAGTAAAAACCAACAGTGAGCCAGGCATGGTGGCCCAGGCTTGTAATCCCAGTACTTAGGAGGCTGAGACAGGAGGATCGCAGGTTCCAAGCCAGCCTCAGCTACTTAGTGAGGCCCTCCACAACTTAGCGAGACCCTGTTTCAAAATAAAGAATAAAAAATAGGGCTGGGGGTGTAGCTCAGAGGTAGAATACCACTGGGTTCAATCCCCAGTGCCACAAAACAAAAACAAAAACAAAAAAAGTGGCCAGGCCCTGGCCCTGCAGTTGAACTGGTTGGCCCTGTCTTCAACGCACATCCAGGATCAGACCTCCTCCTGCCTCCTCTGCCACTGCGTAGTGTAACCAGCACCACCTTTTACCTACATTATGACCTTAGCCGCCTAAGTGGTCATCCGGCCTCCATCTTTGATCCTATGTAGTTAACACATCAGCCAGGGTGACCCTTTTACAAGTTCAAATTGGGCATGACGGTGCACACCTGTAATCCCAGCACTTGGGAGGCTGAGATAGAAAGATCGCAGGTTTGAAGTCAGGCTCAGCTACTTAGTGAGGCCCTGGATAACTTAGTGAAACTTTGTTTCAAAAAATAAAATAAAATAAAATAAGCCAGGCATGGTGGTACATGCTTGTAATCCCAGTACTTGAGAGGCTGAGACAGGAGGATTGTAGGTTCAAGGAAAGCCTCAGCAACTTAGACTCTCAACCTAGTGAGACCCTGTTTCAAAATTAAAAAAAAAAAAAATAAGGCTAGTGACCCCATTTCAAAATAAAAAATAGGGCTAAGCCAGGCAGGCATGGTGGCGCACACTTGTAATCCCAGCATTCGGGAGGCTGAGACCAGAGGATCTGGGTTCACGGCCAGCCTCAGCTACCTAGTGAGGCCCTCCACAACTTAGTGAGACCCGGTTTCAAAATAAAGAATAAAAAATAGGGCTGGGGGTATAGCTCGGCGGTAGAATGCCCCTGAGTTCGATCCCTAGTACCACAAAAAAATAAATAAATAAAAAATAGGGCTGGGGGTGTAGCTCAGAGGTAGAACGCCCCTGGGCTCCATCCCCATTCCAGAATAAATAAATAAAATAAAAAAGGGCTGGAGTATAGCTCAGAGGTAGTAGAATGCTCCTGGGTTCAATCCCCAGTAACACACACACACACACACACACACACACATGAGTTAAAGTCATCCTCTGCTCACAATCCTTCAATGGCTTCCCATCCTACTCAGAATAAATTCCAAATTCCTTACCAGGGCTTCCGTGACCCTCAACGATGTAAACCCCTGTTAGTTTCCTAGTCTCAGCTGCCCTCTTCCTGCTCTGTCCCCTTGTCTCCCGTCTTCATGGCTTCCTGCTTATTCAGCCTGTGCCTGGGCCGTTCCCTCCCCGATGCCTCTACTTGAACGTCAGTCTCTCACCACAGGCGCCTGGAGGAGTATCTCTAGCGGAGGACGCCCTTTTTGGCCCCTTTACCTAATCCCTGTCACCACCTGACATGTAATTATTAGCTTATTAATTTTGTGCGTGTGTGATACTGGGGATTGAACCCAGGGGCATTCGTCCTCCAAGCTATACTCCCAATCCTATTCTTATTTTTATTTGGAAACAAGGTCTTGCTAGGTTGATGAGAGTCTCACTACTTGCTGAGGCTTTCCTTGATCCTCCTGTATCAGTCTTCCAAATACTGGGATTATAGGTGTGCTCTACCACATCTGTATTAATTGATCATTATTATTACTATCATTATTGTCATTATTATTTTGGTACTGGAGATTGAACTCAGGAGCATTCTATCTCTGAGCTACACGTATTCCAGTCCTATTTTTTTTTTTTTGTGGGGGGTACTAGGGATTGAACTCAGAGGCATCCTACCTCTGAGCTATAGCCCCAGCCCTATTTTTTATTCTTTATTTTGGAAGCATGGTCTCACTAAGTTGCGGAGGGCCTCGCTAGGTAGCTGAGGCTGGCTGTGAACCTGTGATCCTCAGGTCTCAGCCTCCCAAGTACTGGGATTACAAGCATGCGCCACCACGCCCGGCTCCCAGTCCCATTTTTTATTTTTTATTTTGAAACAGGGTCTCACTAAGTTGCAGAGAGCCTCACTAGGTAGCTGAGGCTGGCTGCGAACTCTTTTTTTTTATATTTTTATTTTGAGATAGGGTCTCGCTGACCTCGAACCTGTGATCCTTCTGTCTCAGCCTCCCAAGTAGTGGGATGACAGGCATGCGCTACCCCGCCCAGTTAGCTTATTAATTTACATCTGTCTTCTCAGACAGAAATGTAGAATATAGGGGTTTAATCTCCATCCACTGCATCTAAAGTGGTCTTCGGCTCAGTTAGCATATTAAATATTTATGGACTGAAGTACATGAAAAGTTGTGATAGCAACAAAATATGTAGGCTTTGGCCGAGCTCCCTTTCTGTGACACTGTGTTGCATGGCCACCCAATATGGTAGAAAGCCATGCTGGAATGCTGATCCCTGACCAGGAGCCAACTGCTTTCTCCTTAGCAACAGTTCCGCAAGCCCGTGAGCTAGCAGCTTTCTTGTCCCTAACTTACTGGTCACAAAGAAGCTGCATGGTCACAAATGTAAACATCCCCAGCCAGAACACTATGCCCCTGGCCTTCCCTTATGCCCCGGTGCCAGGACCGGCCTGTGGCTGCATTTGTAGCTCTTATTTATAGTCATGGTACCTCCCCACTACGAACAGGGTGGAACCATGACTTTTACGCCTGGGCAGTCTTAGGAATTGCAGGTCACCCTCGGCTTCCTGCAAACTGGTCATGTGGAGAGGAAAGACAAAGCCTTTCCCAAGGCAAGTAGCAAACTAACCCATCCCCATTGTTGCTCAGACCTTCACAAAATTTAGAACCTTAGAGTGGGGAAGAATTTTAGATCTTGGTGTATGCTGATATGTAATTTTTTTTTTTTAAGAGCAGCAATACTAGCCAGGTGTGTTAATGCACGCCTGTAATTCCAGTATTTGAGAGGCCGAGACAAGAGGATTGAAGGTTTGTGGCCAGCATCAGCTACTTAGTGAGGCCCTCGGCAATTTACTGAGACTTGTTCCCAAATGAAAAATAAAATAGGGCTGGGTGTAGCTCAGAGGTAGAATGCCCCAGGGCTCAAGCTTCAGTACTACAACAAACAAAAAACAAACAAACAAGCAGCTATACCTTTTCTTCAAATAAACTCGGTCTTGGAATTCCAACATGGGACTTCTGAATTTGGAAAGGAGACAGGACTCAGAGATTGCTCCGTCCAGGGAATCCCCTGGGGAATTCTGCAGAGACAAGTGTTTCCACAGGAACAAGCCTGGTTCAGAGAAGTGAAGGGGTTTCTCCAAGGTTACACAGGGAGCAGCAATCCTGGAATGACGACCCCAGGCTTCTAATTCCCAGCTCATACCCCTCTTCCCACAATATACACCATGTTCTGCCAGCAGTTTACGTTCATTAAGCACCTACTGTGTGCTGGCCATGGTCACACATGGATGTAATCCCAGTACGTGGAAGGCTGAAACAGGAGGATCACAGGTTCAAGGCCAGCCTTAGCAACTGAGTGAAGAGACCCTTAGCTACTCAGCAAAACCCTGTTTCAAAACAGGAAAATAAAAGGGAGAAGCCAGGCACAGTGGCCCACGCTTGTAATCCCAGTACTTGGGAGGCTGAGAAAGGAGGATCGAAGGTTCAAGGACAGCCTCAGCAACTTAGCAAGACTCTTAGCAACTTAGTGAGACCTTATTTCAAAACTTAAAAATAAATCATAAAATAGGGCTGGGGGTGTAGCTCAGAGGCAGAATGTCCCTAGGTTCAATCCCCAGTGCCACACACACAAAATAAATAAAATAAAAGGAGGGAGCCGGATGTGGTGGGCACATGCTTCTAATCCCAGCATTTGGGAGGCTGGATGGGAGGATACAAGTTCTCGGCCAGCCTCAGCTACTTAGTGAGGCTCTCCACAACTTAGTGAGACCCTGTTTCAAAACAAAAACTAAAAAATAGGGCTGGGGTATAGCACAGAGGTAGAATGCCCCTGGCTTCAATCCCCAGTACCAACCCACTCCCCCCAAAAACACCTTAAAGCCCCCAAATAAAAGGGGAGCCTAGAGGTGTGGCATGGCAGTAAATACCCCTGAGTTCAATCCCTAGTATCACCCCTCCCCTAAAAAAAGTACCATCTGTGTGTCAAGAGCATTGTACAAATTATTTTGCATTCATTAACTCATATGGTCTCTACATCTACCCTTAGTGGTAGATACTATTAGTTTCATTTTCCAAAACAGTCTAAGAAAGGGCATGTAGGCAGCCAGGCGTGGTGGTGCATGCTTGTAATCCCAGTACTTGGGAGGCTGAGACAGGAGGATCACAGGTTCGTGGACAGCCTCGGCAAGTAGTGAGACTCTCATCAACCTAACGAGACCCTGTTTCCAAAATAAGAAAATTGGGCTAGGGGTGTAGCTCGAAGGTAGAATGCCTCTGGGTTCAATCCCCAGTACCACAAAAAAAGAAAAAAGAAAAAAAAAAAGAAAGAAAGAAAGAAGGAAAGAAAGAAAAAAAGGAAGGAAGGAAGGAAGGACACGTAGGCACGTAGGCAATAAGCAGGTGGGGCATGGATTTGAAGCCAGTCTGTCTCATCTTAAAGCCTGTATTCATCCGACTGTGCCATGCTCAAAACAAAACAAAACACGAAACAAAATCAAAACAAGCCGAGTGTACAAGCAGCAGATGGACCTAACAATGTCCACACCCAAACGAAAACCACTGCCTGCTCAGGTAGGGCCCGGGGCAGGCAAGCAGGTGGGCAAGGGGCCTTCCTCCTTCCAGTCCCCTGAAGGCCAGGCTGTCACCATCCCCGACATGCGCTTCTTATGTCACCTTGGACACCATCCGTTGCAGGCAGCTGAAGAAGAATCCCGCCCGGAGGAGCGCACCTGGGAAATGTTTATGGTGAAGCCAAGTGGGCTCGTATCCCTGTACACTCTGCTCCTTAGAACCTGGTCTCGGATGCTCTTCACCGGGAAGAGGACCAGGAAGTCATGCCGCCTCCCACTTGGAAGCCACTTCCTCTCGCCAACTCGATTCATTGAAAGGAAGAACACAGATCTGTGCTGGACATCTAGTTATTCTGCTGCACCAACTGGGGCCACTGTGCATACACAATTCTAGATTTGATATTCTTTTTACTGACATAGCTTTCAAATTCCATGGCTATAATATAGCTATGCTATATCTTTTTTTTGGGGGGGGGGGATTGGGGATTGAATTCAGGGGCATTCTACCTTCAATCTATGCCCCCCCAGCCCTTTTTATTTTGAAAAGGAGTCTCCCTAAGTTGCTGAGAGTCTCACTAAGATGCTGAGACTGTCCTTGAACCTGCTATCCTCCTGTCTCAGCCTCCCAAGGACTAGAATTACAGGCTTGTGCCACCATGCTTGGCTTGTGCTTTTTTTTTTTTTTTTTTTGGTGGTACCGGAGATTGAACCTAGAGGCATTCCAAATCTCGGCTATGTCCCCAGTCCTATTTTTTATTCTTTATTTTGAAACAGGGTCTCACTAAGTTGCAGAGGGCCTCACTAAGTAGCTGAGGCTGGCCGAGAACCTGGATCCTCCTGTCTCTGCCTCCCAAGTGCTGGGATGACAAGCGTGTGCCTCCAATTCTCTTGACATATTTTTTTCCTTGCCTGTGATCAAGAACTCGGATATAAAGCTTTCAGAGCGCTTTATCTAAACCTGCCTCCACCAGTCCTACAGCTCTGGCTAATTTTGATGCCACTGGAAATGCCATGTTTATTGACAAATCTGGAACCCTCACTCCTTAAGAAGAGCTGGGGCCAGAACTCTTCAATGACCCATTCTCTTTTCTTTTCTCTTCCCTTCCCTTCCTCCCTCTCTCTCTCTCTCTCATCTTTTCTTTAAATATTGCTGCATTGTAATTTATACATCACAATGAGGTTTTGAGAGCGAAGAACCTCCATGCACACAGCCCTGGCTATGTCTCCGTGGATCCCTCCCTACTCCCTCTCAAGTCCGCATACACGGTGCTGAGATCCTTGCTGATACTGTGGTATACTCGCAGCGAGAGTCTGTTGGTAATACAACTTTCAGAGTTCCCGTGGGGAGGAGGGGCCTGGGAGAGGAGGAAGGGGCGGGAGGAAAGGGCAGCCTGGCTTCTACCAGCTGTTTCCAATCACCTCTTTGAGCAGAGAATAGAGGGCAAACGAAGAGCATGGTACTTAGCCAGGGAAGAAATTTGACTGACTGCAACAGGGGCTGCTGAGGACACCAAGAAAGTAGAGACCTGCGCATGTACTTGTGTGCCTGTGTGTGTGTGTGTGTGTGTGTGTACGCGCGCGTGTGTATTGGAGGGGGGAGCAGGGTCTTCAGTTCCAGACTCTTCTGAGCAGGGCAGAGGAGAAAAGAAATGAATGGCCGATTTGTTGGTTCATGGAACTTCAAAACCTGGGCACCGTGTACTTTCCTTAGACACTCACGTTGCTTGGCCCTGTCTCTCCCTGTGAAATCTAAATGAACTTCTATTGGCACACGCTTGTAATCCCAGGATTTGGGAGGCTGAAACTGGAGGATCCGGGTTCTCGGCCAGCCTCAGCAACTTAGTGAGGCCCTCTGCATCTTAGTGAGACCCTGTTTCAAAATAAAGAATAAAAAAATAGGGTTGGGGGTGTAGCTTGGTGGTAGAATGGATCTGGGTTCAATCCCCAGTACTGCAAAAAAAGAAAGAGAGAGAGAGAGAACTCAAAAGCCAGGCATGGTGGTGCACACTTGTAATCCCAGTACTTGGGAGGCTGAGACAGGAGGATCACAGGTTCGAGGTCAGCCTCAGCTACTTAGTGAGGCCCTCTGCAACTTAATGAGACTCTGTTTCAAAATAAAGAGAATAAAAAAATGGGAGCCGGGTGTGGTGGTGCACGCTTATAATCCCAGTACTTGGGAGGCTGAGACAGGAGGATTGCAGGTTTGTGGCCAGTCTTAGCTACTAGCGAGGCCCTCTGCAACTTAGTAAGACCCTGTTTCAAAATAAAGAATAAAAAATAGGGCTTGGGTGGGGTTCAGAGGTAGAATGCTCCTAGGTTGAATACCCAGTTCCGGAAAAAAAAAAAAAGAGAGAGAATTCAAGATGATTGCATTGTTGGGGTGGGTGTCAGCTGTTCATGCAAGTAAACATGACTGGTATGCTTTGAAAAGGAGATTTGACCCTCCTAGGGTTGTGGGTCATTGCTTCTGGTGTTGACAGAATACTGATTCAGTATGGATTTTTTTTTTTTTTTCTGGTACTGAAGATTGAACCCAGAGGCATTCTATTCTACCTCTAAGCTACACCCTGAGCCTGATTTTTTAATTTCTCATTTGGAAACAGAGTCTCACAAGGTTGCTGAGAGCCTTTTTAAGTTGCTGTTGCTGGCTTTGAACCTGCAATCCTCCTGTCTCAGCTTCCCAAGTACTGGGATTACACGCATGTGCCACCACGCCTGGCTTCAGTATGGATTCCTTAATAATTTTTCACATGAACAAATATTTCTGGTCTTCCAATTTGCCAAGGACTTCAAAGTTTGTAGATACAAATGAGGTCATATTTACATACTACCCACATTTTACTAGCTCTCAGTCCTTCCCTATCTTTCCACCCTCTACCAAATCCATGGCCTTATCTCAAGTGGTCCAGGAGGTGTGCCCCTAAGAGCCGTACATTGATGTTTTAAGTCCTAGTAACTCAGAATGTGACTATATTTGGAGATAGGGCCTTGAACGAGGCAGATAAATTAAAATAAGATTGTCAGAGGGGGGCCCTAATCCAATCTGATTGGTGTCCTTATAAGAAAAGGAAAAACGAACACAAAGAGATGTGCGTGCACAAAGAAAAACTGTGTTAGGTAAGCTGCAGCAGAAGCCAGCAATCTGTGAATCAGGGAGAAAGGCCTCAGGACAGGAATGGACTCTTCTGACCTTTGGCCTTGGACGTCCAGCCAAGAGAAAGTAAATCTCTCCCCATCGGTTAAGCCACCCAATGTGTGGCATTTTGCTACAGCAGTCCTAGCAAATGAATCCAGTCCCCAACCAAGACCTCGATCATTGAGCTAGTGCTAGCCATGTGTGTCTGATGCTTTGACATCCAGGGCCTTGCTGACCCTAGAGGGACTGTTCCCAAGCCCAGGGATAGCCAGTGTCTAGAGATGGTAAAGGACTTACTCGCAGGCATACCTTTGTGTGTATTGGGAGGGGGCGGTACTGGGAATTGAGCCCAGGGGCACTCTACCTGAGCTAAACCTCCAGCCTTATCTTATTTTTATTTTGAAATAGGGTCTTGCTAGGTTGATGAGAGTCTCACTACTTGCCAGGGCTATCCCCAAACCTGCCATCCTCCTGACTCAGCTTCCCCAGTACTAGGATTACAGGTGTGTGCCAGCACGCCTTGCACAAGCATACCTCTCGTATGTGAACCATCCAATCCAGAGCCCCATGCCCAGCTGCCCTTTCGCTGGGCTTTCACAGGGCCTTCACAGATTCTCATCCTTAGGGCCCCATTTCCCAGCCCTAGACCCTGCTTGCCTAGGTTCCAGGCAATTACCGCAAGCCCCCATACCACAGAGCCAACTGAAGTTTACAAACTAGCCAATCCGAAGCTTGCTTACCTGCTTCACCCATTCCTCCCTGTGGAAATCATAAAGGTTCTTGCCCACATCCCTTCTTCTTTTCTCCTCCTCCTCCTCTTCCTCTTTTTCTGTCTCTGAGTTGCTGTAACTAGCCTGGAATCTGGGATCCTCCTGTCTCAGCCTTCTAAGTATTTGTTTTGTTTTGTTTGCACAACTAGGGATTGAACCCAGGGGCATTCTACCTCTGAGCTACACCCTTACCCCTATTTTTTAGTCTTTATTTTGAAACAGAGTCTCACTAAGTTGGGGAGGGCCTCACAAGGTTGCTAAGACTGGGCGCAAACCTGCAATCTTCCTGTCTCAGCCTCCCAGGTACTGGGATTACAAGTGCGTGCCACCACACCCAGCATCCAAGTATTTGTATTACAGGTGTGCACCACCATGCCCAGCTCCCCTTTTTTCCTTCTGTCTCCTTAGCTGACGGATGCTGGTGTTTCTCAGTGTATCCTACGCACTACGGCATGGTCCTTCATCTTGGGAACTGCAAATCATGCACTATTTTTCTGATGGTAATTTTCTCCAGATCTGTGGTCCTCACCCCATCTGAATAATAGAACATATATATATATATTTTTTTTAATTTTTAAAATTTTTTAATTAATTTTTTTTGCAGTACTGGGGATTGAACCCGGGGCCCTTCTACCTCTGAGCTATATCCCCAGCCCTATTTTTTATTCTTTATTTTGAAACAGTGTCTCACTAAGTTGCAGAAGGCCTCACTAAATAGCTGAGGCTGGCTGCGAACCTGGGATCCTCCTGTCTCAGTCTCCCAAGTACTGGGATTACAAGCATGCGCCACCACGCCTGGCTAGAACTTACATTTTAAGATAAGGCTTTTGGTGGAAACTGACCTCCAGGTCAAGATGCCGTCTACTTGCTCTCCCAAAGCTGAAACCCCAGGGAGGTAGCAAAACAATGCCATAGAGCTTTATAGTCCTCCTGTGCAAGAGCCACGTGGCACTCATGCAGGAATGGGGCGGAGGATCCCAGCCCTATGCCACACCATCACCTCAGCCCCAGAAGCCCTCAGGAACCGGGCTCCTTTTGCTTTTGCAACATCTCCTCTCCCTGGAGCCCAGGTGAGGTCTCCAAGTACTAACTAAGCCTGACCTCGCTTAGCTTCTAAGATCGGGCGAGATCAGGCGCATTCGGGGTGCAAAGGCCGTAGCCCAGGTGAGATCTCTGTGCCCAGCTACAGCAGCAAGCATCTCACCGCCCTCTCCATGCCCCTCCACCCAACTTCCTCATGAAAGTCCCTCCCTCTCATGCAAAGCAGCAACATGCAAAAGGGTTCTTTCTACGCACTGCTTTTACATGCCCAGATGAGTCTAAATTTGCGTTATAGCCAGCAGACACCCATCCGCCTCCGCAAGTACAGGGACTAAGGAGGCAATTAGAGAAATGTGTGAGTGGAGAAGGCGGGGGGAGCAACAGAAACCACAAGATGCAGCCCCTCCCCTCCAGCTCCTACTGCCTGTCTGGGGAGACTCAAAACCTAAAGGATCCTAGACAACCTAAAGGTCCTAGACAGAGATCCTTGATAAGTTCTCAGAACGGGGAGCTGCCTTCTGGCTGGGGCATCAAGAAAGACATTGCAAGTGAACTGGGGCTTGAGCTGGTACTTGAAAAGTCAGCACAAGCTGAGCAGGGTGGCTCATGCCTGTAATCTTAGTACTTGGGAGGCTGAGCCTGGAGGATTGCAGTTTCAAGACCAGCCCCAGCCATTTGGCAAGACCCTCAGCAACTTAGTGGTACTCTCTCAAAATAAAAATAAAAAGGGGTGTGGTTTGGAGTTTGAATACCCCTGGGTTCAATCCTTAGTACTCTTCTCCCCCCAAAAAAGATCACTACAGTTTGATAAAGAGATTAAGCTAAAACAAAATATCAAGGCCAGCCTCAACAACTCAGCAAGAACCGCAGCAACTTAGCCAGACCCTCTTTCAAAATAAAAAATAAAAAGGGCTGGGGATGTAGCCCAGATGTAGAATAATGCCCCAGAGTTCAGTCCCTAATACACACACACACACACACACACACACACACACACACACACACACACACACAAAAGAACTGTCTCAGAATTCAGAAACAAATAGCATCTAGACAATCTATGTATCAGCAATATGTCCCCAGATCCACCCAGAAGACACGCCTTTGCAGCCATACGCAATGGTTCATCTTCCCCACTGGAAATCTGAATTTCCATAGTGGGCTCACTCCTTGGAAAATCTGTAAAGTAAGTGTAAGCAGCTGTCCTTTGCCCTTTCCTTCAGATTGTTTTTATGATCTAGAAGAATCAATGAACCATCTGTTGACTTTTAATTCTTTATTGTTTCCTTCTTTTTTTTTTTCTGTGTGTGTGTGTGTGTGTGTGTTTTACTGGGGATTGAACCCTGGGGCATTCTACCTCTCAACTACACCTCCAGTCCTATTTTATTATTTATTTTGAAACAGGGTCTAAGTTGCAGAGAGCCTCGATAAGTTGCTGAGGCTGACCTTGAACCTGTGATCCTCCTGTCTCAGCCTCACAAGTACTGGAATATCAAGTAAGCACCACTACACCCATATTGTCTTTCTTTCCTTCTTTCTTTCATTCTCTCTTTGTGTGTGCATGTGTGTGTGCACGTGCATGTGCACATTACTGGGGACTGAACCCAGAGGCATTCTACCTTTGAGCTACACCCCCAGCCCAATTTTATTTCTTATTTGGAAACAGAGTCTTGCTAGGTTGCACTATTTGCTGAGGCTGTCCCTGAACCTGCAATCCTCCTGTCTCAGACTCCCAAGTACTAGAATTATAAATGTGTGTCACCACACCTGGCTCTTGTTTTTCTTTTCTACACTTCCATTTATTGCATGTTTCTGGTGTGCCAGGCGGTTATACTGATACAAATAGCACCAGGGTTCTCGGAGGATTCTTTTTCCCAAAACATGAAAACACACACACACACACACACACACACACACACTCACCATCCTGAGACCAAGTATAAGATTTTATACCAGTGCAAAAGGATTTAATTAGTATTTCAAAGTTCTATCCTACTGGTCGTTAATCCTCACCTTAGTCTCATGTACCATTATTGTTGGTTTCATTTAACCGATGAGAACACCGAGGTTCCGAAAGGCTCATTACTTGCCCAAGTTTATACAGAAGTAAATGAAGCCCTTCACTAGCTGGAGGTAGATTCAGGGACATCCGACTCGGAAACCCGTGAGGACTGGCCTGGCCTGTTCTATGATCTGTGGTCCCATGTCCGGAGAGTTGTCGCATGCCTTTCTGGGTTAAGGTATTTAGCAAAATGACATTACTTGCTATGTTGTCCATTTTCCTTTGGGCAGGACGGGAAACTAGATGACTTTAGAAGTCACCACGGGGGTTGGTTACAAGAAGAGAAATGAGTCAGAGAAAGTACCCAGACCTTCCCTCAGCAGCAGACAGCACTCAAAAGGCAAGCACCACTGTGACAGCCAAACAGGGCAGCTCCCGCCGCTTCCAGAGACACCAGCCTAGCATCAGATCCAAGGGACGCATGTGAAGTTAGACACGAGAGGTGTGACCAGAGAAATGCGGGAGCCCCGGAGATCAGAAAGGAGTCAGGAAACAGGAAGAGGCCCCAAATCTTCAACACAGACCAGAGCAAGGTTGGGGCGCAGGGAGTTTGACTCTGGCTGAGAACCCGGGGGAGGACTATTTAAAACTGTAGACTGTGGCTAGACGAGGTAATTGGAAATGTCTTCACGGAAGAGGGGGTTGTGGGGTTTGAGCTGGCCCGGAAGGCATCAGCAGGGTTGAATTAGACCAGGAAGTTATTTTGGGAGACTTGAGGAAGGAATTTGGGTCCATGCCTGATCGGGAAATAGCAAGCTGGTATTGTGGTTACGTAGAATGTCACGGGAGGCGTGGCGTTGCGCCAACCTTCTGTGAGTTCTCTGAGTCCTTCCCTCCTAGTGGCCCCAAACTTGTGCATATCTAGATTGCCTTGAGGGCCAGGGGTGGAGCTCAGGGGTAGGGTATTTACTTAGCATGCACAAGTCCATGGGTTCAGTCCCCAGAGTTGCCAAAACAAAAACAACAAGGGAGTTGGGTATGGTGGCGCATGCCTGTAATCCCAGTACTTGGGAGGGTAAGACAAGAGAATGGCAGGTTTGAGGCCAGGCTGAACAACTTAGTGAGGTCCTCTGAAACCTAGTGAGCCTTTGTTTCAAAAAAAATAGGGCCAGGGGTGTAACTCAGAGATAGAATGTTCCTAGGTCTAATCCCCAGTACCACACACACACACACACACACACACAGAATTACCCTGCATATATATATAACCAGAAGATCAAAAGTTTAACATAGGACAGGGTTTCTACAGATAGGCTCTGTGAATTTTTATTTCTTCTTCTTCTTCTTCTTCTTTTTTTTTTTTCCTGTACTGAGGATTGAACTCCTGGGTACTCTACCTCTGAGCTACACCTCAGTCCTATTTTTTTTCTTTATATTTTGAAATAGGGTCTCATTAAGCTGCAGAAGGCCTCACTAAATTGCTGGTAAATTGCTGAGGCTGGCCTCAAACCTGCCACCCTCCTGTCTCAGCCTCCCAACTACTAGGATTACAACTGTGCACCACCATGCCCAGTCAAATTTTTTTTTGTTGTTGTCGTTTGTTTGTTTTGTTTTCCTTATAAAATCAACACCCCAGAGATTTATGGCTACACCTTATAAACTCTGTGAGACTTCTGTTTGTTTTTATAGCAGGGAATCTATCTTGGGAGCTTATGACTCGTTGTTCTAGACGTAATAAAATGTAGATGTTGCTCCGGAGAGGGAAATCTCATGAAGTTCTCTGGAAAGGAGCTTGGACATAAATAATAGGTCAATCTGAGCCAGGCATGGTGGTGCACGCTTGTAATCCCAGCATTTGGGAGGCTGAGACCAGAGGATTTGGGTTCATGGCCAGCCTCAGCTACCTAGTGAGGCACTCTGCAACTTAGTGAGACCCTGTTTCAAAATAATAATAATAATAGGTCAATCTGGAAACTGCTGAATTCTAAGAACACCACAATTACCCCGAGAGCACTCCTCCTTTCGCACAGATAACTGTGTCATATCTCGAGCAATAAGTTGAAGTTTTGCTCTTATTTCATTGGGTTTGGGGATACGCCTCTGCTTTCCTTCATACTCACCCACCCTCCTACCCCAAAAGTATGAAAGTCCTACTAACCAAAATGAGTTCCAAAGTCAGAAAGAAAAAAAGAGAGAGAGAGAAAACAACAACAACAACATTCAGGGACACTGAAAGGTGATCACAGGATGGTGTCATTTTAATTGTCCAAAGAACAGACGGCGTGCAGAGCGTGAGCTGACTTGCCAGGACGTGGTGTCTTCCTTTCCTAAGAAGTGGCTGGGACGGGGCTGGGAAGTGAGCGGTACCTGGGCTGTGCAGGAATGCAGGAGGAGCCTGATTTCCACAGAAGAGGCTCGATGGCACGCAGGTCACCCAGAAGGATGGTGTTGGCATCCAGCAAAGTCTAGCAAGGCAAACGCCCTAGTGCCCCATTCCTCTTCCAAAGCCTGTGAAGCTGTATCCAGGAGGAAGAAAACTCCAAGAGCGACTAAGAATCTGCAAAGGAAAGGAAAGCCACGGAGGTGCCGCAGCAGGCAGGTACTCCGAGTGGACTGGACTTTGTTTTATTTGGGGTACTAAGGATTGAACCCAGGGGCATTCTACCTCCAAGATGCACCCCTAGCCCATTTATGTATTTACTCATTCATTTATTTATTTTTGAAACTGAGTCTCACTAAGTTGCTGAGGGTCTTGCTAAGTTGCTGAGGCTGGCCTCAAGCCTGCGATCCTCCTGTCTCAACCTTCCAAGTATTACAGGTGTGGGCTATCGCACCTGGCTCCAAGTGGATTTTTTTTTTTTTTAATTATCTTGGGAATTGGGAAGGAGACTGGGGATTGAACCCAGGGGCATCTACCTCTGAACTACATCTCCAGCCCTATTTTAATTAATTAATTAATTAATTAATTAACTTTTATTTGGTATTGAACCCGGGGCATTCTGCCTCTGAGCTACACCCCCAGTCCTATTTTTATTTTGAAACAGAGTCTCACTAAATTTCAGAGGGCCTCATTAAGTACCTGAGGCTGACAGTGAACCTGCCTCCCATGTACTGGGATTATAAGCGCGCACCACTTGGCCCAGCTTTTATTTTTATTTAGAAACAGGGTCTTACTACGTTGATGAGAGTCTCACTACTTGCTGAGGCTGTCCTCGAACCTGTGATCCTCCTGTCTCAGCCTCCCAAGTACTAGGATTACAGGTGTGCACCACAACGTCCGGTTCCAAGTGGATTTTAAATTCTCTGTCTCCTCCGTGAGGCCTGAGGTTTTAAGAAGGCACAGGACTGGGCTGGAGAGCAGGGTCGGAGGGAAGGAGGCAGCCTCCGGCTCCCCAACCTCCCACCCCAGGAGCCAGGGAGGCTCAGGGCAGGCAGAGCCTAGTCTGCTGGGGGAGGGGGAGGCAGGAACAGGAAGACTGCTTTATTTTATTTTGTTTGAGGGCTGAAAAACAAAAAGATTATAGCACGTGGCACTTTTTTTGTTTTGGTTTGTTTTCCAAATAGGAATAGAACAGATGGAGTACGGGGAATCCACACCATTATTTTATTACTTTTGGGTTGTTACCAATGTTTGCTCCCTTTTGGGAAAAAAACAAAAAACAAAAAAACACACACAGGAAACTTAAGTGGCATGAGCCAGGAGTGTGTGTGCCCCTGTACACATATCGGTATTGGGTAGAGTTTTGGACTGGTGGGGTGTTCTCCTAGCAGGATCTTTGACTTACAGCCCAGCTGGCTAATTCTAGGCGTTATAAAGCAAAGTTATTGACCTCCAGACTGCAAGTTTTGGAAGGGCCTTCCCTTAGAAACCGTAGTTCCTATCTTATCAATAAGAATTAAAGTCCAGAAAGGTGAGCTTATTTGGAAGATCACACAGGTTTGGGGCTATGATTCCTCCAAAGCCAGCAAGACACAGTAGAAAGAACATTGACCTAAGACCCAGAACATCTGGGTCCTGATATTAGGTCTCCCGCCCACCGGCCAGCTGTATGATCTAGGAAAAATCACTTAGCGTTTCTGAATCTATTTCCTTACTTATAAAAATGACCAAGCAATTCAATACTCACTTAACTTCTCTCAAAGAATTGCAAGAAGTGACCCTGAAATCACTTTACAAAATGCTCTATAAACACAAATGATTGCGTAGCCAAAATGTAGGTTGTGTAGTATTGTAGAAAAGGTGGAAGAAAAAGGAGTACTAGTTTGTCATGATTCATTTGGTTGGGCCGCTGCAAATGAATCTTGAGTTAAACTTGCTTGAGAGGGAGAAAGAGAGGGAGAGGGAGAGGGAGAGGGAGAGGGAGAGGGAGAGGGAGAGGGAGAGGAGAGAAGAGGAGGAAGGAAGGAAGGAAGGAAGGAAGGAAGGAAGGAAGGAAGGAAGGAAGGAAGGAAGGAAGGAAGGAAGAAAGATTTTGATGTATCGATCCTATAACAGAAGTTCAGAGCTAATGAGCTTCAGGTTCAGCTGGATCTAGGGACCTAGTCATGTCATGGGGTTTTCCCTCTTTCTTCCTCATCTTAATTGCCCTCATTGATGACTCCATTATTAGGCTGTTCAGAGTGGCTTCTGGTGGATTTAGACTCCCTTCATCTGTATAATCACCAGTCTCAGTAAACAAACAAAAAATACTTCTCAAGAAGGCAGTATTAGAAATATGACAAAATGGAAAAAGTTGTGTTTCTTTCCCCCAATCCACTCAGGAAAAGCATTGTATGTGATTGCAAAGAAGGGATTCATAAACAACTTGGGGTGGGAACAGGGGAGGAGAACCAAGACCCTAATCTGCCTTCTGGAGAAGGTGTAACATTGTTTATAGGTTTTTTCCTTGTTAGAGGTATTTGCAAATTTGAAACCAGGACTGAATTGCTCTGGACAGAGTGTGTGTGGGATCTGAGCACTGTTATCAATCTCCATCCACTTCCTTACTATATCCTCAGCCTCTTCTCTCACAGTGTGGGTTGCACACATTTAAAGAATATGGGAAGCCGGGTGTGGCGGCACATGCCTATAATCCCAGTACTTGGGAGGCTGAGACAGGAGGATCGCAGATTTAAGGACAGCCTCAGCAAGTAATGATGTTGTGGGATAACACGGTCCCACTCGTGGGTCCTTGGCCTCCGTGATAAAAAGAATTTTAACACATGCCAGTCAGGAACAAAAGGCAGGTATTTATTCAGGAAAATAAGGGACTCAGGGGAAACAGGTAAGTGGAGGTCTTCTGAGTCACAGAGCAGGAGGGCAAGAGAGTCTTTGCCTCCTTAGTCCTTATATAGATTTCCAAGAGGGGGTTGGCACAGAAGCAGTCTGGACCTCCTCCTTTCTCAGGTATAGGTTGTCAATAGATGGGCGTTCCAAGAAGGGTGGGCACAGGAATTGGATCCTCCTCCTTTCTCGGGTTTTGAAGATGGGAGGTCACTGGCTGAGGTCTGACCTTTGTCCTGAATCTCAGGTGGGGGCAGGGGTCCAGGGGATTAAAGGCATGGGCCCAAATGAAACTTCTCCCGAAGACCTGGGCACATCCTATAGGGTGGAGTTAGATTAGAGCTCTCCAGATTTTAAAACTATATTTTTTCTTTCCTTCCCAATGTCTCCTTCCTGCCTAAATTTTCTTCCTTCTACTCTACCTCATCAGTGAGACTCTCATTAACCTAATGAAACCTTGTTTCAAAATAAAAATAAAATAGGGCTGGAGGTGTAGCTCAGAGGTAGAATGCCTCTGGGTTCAATCCACAGTACCACAAAAAGAAGAAGAAGAAGAAGAAGAAGAAGAAGAAGAAGAAGAAGAAGAAGAAGAAGAAGAAGAGAAAGAAAGAGAATGGGATGAAAGGGTACCATCACTTAAAAGTAACTTTCCAGCAGGGCATGGTGGCTCATGCCTGTAATCCCAGTACTTCGAAAGCTGGACAGAAAGATCACAGGTTCAAAGCCAGCTTCAGCAATTTAGGGGCTGTCAGCAACTTAGTGAGATCTTATTTCAAAACAAAAAATAAAATAGACCTGGCAGATGTAGCTTACAGGTAGAATGCCTCTAGGTTAAATCCCTGGCACATGAATGAATGAATGAATGAATGAATGAATGAATGAATAAAATAAATAAATAAATAAAACTTATCAGTACCCAAAAATGTAGTTTACCAACTGGATGTGGTAGTATGTGCCTGAAATCCCAGTGTTTGGGAGGCTTAGACAGGAGAATTGCAGGTTCAAGGCCAGCCTCAGCAATTTAGTGAGATTCTGTTTCAAAATAAAAACTAAAAAGGGCTGAACCAGGCATAGTGGTACACGCTTGTAATCCCAGTACTTGGAAGGCTGAGACAGGAGGATCACAGGTTCACGGCCAGCCTCATCTACTTAGTGAGGCTCTCTGTAACTTAGTGAGACCCTGTTTGAAAATAAAGAATAAAAAATAGGACTGGAGGGGTAGCTCAGAGGTAGAATGCCCCTGGATTCAATCCCCAGTACTGAGGAAAAAATTTAAAAAAGGGGTTGGAGTTGTAGCTTGTAGGTAGAATGCCCCTGGGTTCAATTCCCACCATCAAAACAAACAAACAGCTGGTTGTGGTGGCACATGCTTGTAATCCCTGTACTTGGGAGGCCGAGATAGGAGGATTGCAGGTTTGAGGACAACCTAAGCAGGTAGTGAGAATCCCATTAACCTAGGAAGATCTTGTTTCAAAATAAAAGTAAAATTGGGCTGGGAGTGTAGTTCAGAGGTAGAATGCCCAGTTCAAACCCCAGTGCCACAAAAACAAACAAGAGCCGGGCATAGGGGCACATGCTTGTAATCCTAGTACATGGGAGGCTGAGACAAGAAGATCGCAGGTTCCAGGCCAGCCTCAGCAACTTAGTGAGGCTCTCAGCAACTTAGTGAGACCCTGTTTCAAAATAAAGATTAAAAAATAAAGCCGGGCGTGGTGGCGCACGCTTGTAATCCCAGCATTCGGGAGGCTGAGACCGGAGGATCTGGGTTCGAGGCCAGCCTCAGCTACCTAGTGAGGCACTCCACAGCTTAGTGAGACCCGGTTTCAAAATAAAGTATAAAAAATAGGGCTGGGGGTGTAGCTCAGAGGTAGAATGCCCCTGAGTTCAATCCTTAGTACTGCAAAAATAAATAAATAAATAAATAATAGGGCTGGGGGTATAGCTCAGAAGTAGAATGCCCCTGGGTTCAATCCCCAGTACCACAAAAAAATAATAATAAAAAAAATTTCAAAAACTTAACCACATAGTCCTTAATAGATACTTAATTTTCCTTTTTAAACAATTGTTGGTGTGTGAAGGATGGCTAGGAACTCAAAACCACATCATGCGAGAAATCTGTTGGAAGAATTAGAGCCGTTTAAAAGAGAGAGGGATTCTTGTGACATTTCGTGTGACATGTGGAGTTAGCATTAGGCGTTCTGAGTCGCGCCAGCCTCCCTAGCAGCCTGGAGGGAATTTAGAGACAGGGAGATTGTAGGATAAATGGGAAAGCACATCTAACGCTCCAAGAGGCCGACTGCAATCGTCTGCCCTGCAAGATGGAAAGTTCTCTCCCTTTTCAGATGGGGAACAGTACTGGGACCTTTGCCAGGCGTGGTGGCACACACTTGTCATCCCAGTACTTGGGAGGCTGAGACAGGAGGATCACAGGTTCCCCGCCAGCCTCAGCTCCTTAGTGAGACTCTCCGTAACTTAGTGAGACCGTGTTTCAGAATAAAGAATTAAAAATAGGTCTGCGGGTGTAGCTCAGAGGCAGAATGCCCCTGGGTTCAATCCCCAGTATCTTAAAAAAAAAAAAAAAAAAACTATTATCGTCTGCCTTCCCTCTCTTCCCCATCTCACTTCCTCTCTCCCCAGAATTGCTTCCTAAATAGAGCACCTCCCTGAGAATCTTCAGCGTTCAGGAGAGGGCTCTTCAGCACCAAAAGTTAGAAGAGAACCCAGAGTTTGGGGTGGAGATTTGACTGTGAAAGAAAGGTCTTCCCTGTCACTTAGTCACTCGAATTCAGGGCTCTGGGCAGGAGGGAACTCGGTGGAAGGGACGGAGGGGACGCACCCTGGTGTTCTCTCTACCAGAGATGAGGAGAAAAGTTACCAGACACAGCCCCGTGAGCAGCCAGCCAGCCCCCCGCCAGTCCTTGGGTATTTACTTGGTTTCCACAAGCAAAGAATATTTTTGGAACAGTGCTCCGGAGGCCTGGCCTGCAGGGGCGCACGCACTCGTGTTCTCTGGAAGCCGGTTCGTGGAGAGTCTCTCGTCCCTCGATGTGCTCCCCAGGGCCAAGCTGGGCAGTTGGGGAAGTTCTTAGCCATCACGGTGGGGGTGGGCACATTCCCAAGGCCTCGGGCTGCTGAGCTGCCAGGCCAGAGCCAGCAGGCAGAGGTGACTGGCATCTTTACTTCAGACTTAGAAAGAACCCAAAGAAGCTCCCAGTCCTCCTAAGCCCTGTGTACCCTCCAGAGTCTCAGTTTAAAGCCCACCTCCTTCGCCGGGTGTGGTGGCGCATGCTTGTAATCCCAGTACTTGGGAGGCTGAGACTGGAGGATCTGGGTTCGCAGCCAGCCTCAGCTACTTAGTGAGGCCCTCTGCAACTTAGTGAGAGCCTGTTTCCAAACAAAGAATAAAAAATAGGGCTGGGGATGTAGTTCGGAGGTAGAATTCCCCTGGGTTCAATCCCTAGTACTGCAAAAAAAAAAAAAAAAAAAAAAAAAAAAAAAAA